>KN470215.1:30829-59060 GCA_000787095.1 Periophthalmodon schlosseri
AGTGGAGGAGAGGGTCAGAGGGTGAGAGAGGGGGAGACAGTGAGAGAGAGGGATTGTACCTGAATGTGAGAGAGACTATGGGGTCTTGCTCTGCGTTGTGGAGGGGCAGGGCCTTAAAGGGCTCGTCCTGGCGCTGAGCAGGATCCAGCCCCTGATCTTCAGAGAACTCACAGTGGTACAAGAAGCCTGCATCATACCCGCCCTGTCACGGAGAGGTTACACAGCAGACCGCACAAACTACTCAGAGTTCTATGACTTTGTACAGTGATGACTTATACTGAGCAGAGAGTTTATCAGCAGTCCCAATATTATATTATAAATCCCCTACACGCACATTATAAAATATAGTTTGTGAATAGTGCATGCTATAATTGTAAAACTTAAACTTACATTACAGCTGTAAAATCCCCCCTTTCCACCAAGGTGCTGCTGGTTCTGGGCTGATTCAGAACCAGTTCTAGGCTGATGCTGGTTCTGTCACAGTTCTGCCTGTTTTCATGTTTATCCTCAGTCCAGCTCCGTTTCCCAGCCTGTTCCGGTCCTTCTTTTGCTACCTTCCTGTTTTTCCCTGCAGCTGCCATTCATTTCCTAACCATCCCAGGGTAGCCTATACGTACTCCCTCTGTTCATTCAGTCCTTGCTAGATTATTGACCAGTCAAGAGAGACACAATCAAGCTCTATATTTGAAATACTCTGTCATTTGTATTTCTGCAATTCTGCATTCTGAACCTGTATTTATCCCTGTTTGAGGGACCTGTTCCTGAGTTTATTTTCCCAGCCCGTTTCCCATATTGATTCCCCAAAGTGGAAGAGATTTTAGTTGATATTAAATAAGACATTCATTCCTCAGTTGTTTATTGCCTGATTTGTCATATTAAGAATTACCTTTTGAAGGACACTCTCTGTTGAATTTACTAAGATGTTTGATGTTTATGTTTGACTGTACTCTTTGTGTTGCATTTGAGTCCACTTTACCTGTGTGCTAAGTTCTGAGCTGTGCTTGCTTGATTTTCCACCAAATAAGAGCTAATTATAATAATGCCCTGCAATTGTAATGCGTTTACAGGCTTGTCAAAGCCTCTCAAAGCGCTACACTGTAGTCATTATTCATTCAGTCCATACTCAGTAGTGTAGCCACAGCTGCCTGGGGCAGACTGACTGAAGCGAGGCTGCTGATCTGCACCATCAGCCCCTCCGACCACCACCATTCACGCACACCACTTTCATACTAGGTGCCAGACTGACTAAGCGAGGCTGCTGATCTGCACCATCAGCCCCTCCGACCACCACCATTCACGCACACCACTTTCATACTAGGTGCTGTGGGTGAAGTGTCTTGCTTAAGGACACAAGGGAATTAGGATATGGCTTGTTTACACATGCGTCTCACAACATGCACCCTCCTGACTAAATAAACAAACAATACTTTCACTAATAGTGAATAGTAGTGCTGTGTGACCGTGCGTTACCATGGAGAGCCAAAAGCGTCCTGGCTCTGAGTAGAAGCCACAGCAGAGGGGGCTGGGGGGGTCGGGCAAGTGGATGGGAGGCAGTTTCTCCTCCTCTGGTTCTTCCTCTGGCTCCAGCTCATAGTTTTGGGTCTGTCTGCGCCGTTCCTCTCCCTCTCTGTGTTTCTTTTCCTTCAGGGCCTGCCGACGGGCCACCTCCTCCTCTCTCTGTCAAACAGACAAACTATGAACTATTACAGTTGTTAAAAGTATCAAAAATCAGACACTAATCAATACTAAAACTAGTATCGACACTAGATACTCATTTGAGCAAGTATCAATACTAAAAAAGTCACATTCACAGGACAGAAATGAACCCTTCCTGAATAGCTTTAGAATGCTCTTGAGCTGTATCAGAACAAGTATAAGACACATAGACTAGTATACGCCCTTGGACCACTATGGAACCTACCTGGATGATTTACAGATTACACAGATATAAGGTGGTAATATAAAAGAAAGTACTACAATTTAATGTTGAAAATCAATGGACTACGTGTCTATGTCTATGTCTAACTAGTGTGATCATTAATGTGATATTCATTCAGGCAATCAACCTTTTGAACATCTTTCCATTAATATTTTAGTTTATTATATAGAATAATGTTTGGGTGAAGACACAGTGTTATGACTGAATGAATGGCTTTCCTGTGTACAGAGAATGTTTGGATTTGTGTCTGCGCCCACAGGTGACAATTTGGGAGAGTGAACTATTTTAGTAAAACATTAAACATACAAGTAGCGCTAAGTGCTAAAATTTCCTCCAAAATGCAGACAAAATTTATGCACAAGGAAGGCATTTTTCTGACAGTTTAAACACTGATTAATAAATAAATGTAATTTATTTTTATTTGTCAAATCATAACTTTTGTGTAATTTAAACACATTTCTGTCCTTTGTTAACATTATATTTGCTAGGTAACAGTGCAATTACCTCTATGTATGTCGTATCTACTGACCAGGAAGTTAAATGATAAACTTCACCAAAAAAAACAAAAAAAAAAACAACTAGGCAAGATTCTTAGCTAAATCTTAACTATGTTTTAGTGAAATGAGTACTAGTCTAAACTGTCATATGCACAGCACTTTAAAGGAGGGATAGCTTTTAGGGTAATATATGTAGCATTTTTCCCCAAATTTAAAGTAAGCATATTTGTTTAGCTCAAACACAGACTTTAATGATACTAATAACATTTTATATGGTGTAAAAATGTGTATACTATTTAATTTTGGTTTACAAGCCTTTTGTCTAACCAGAAAGCAGCATTAACTTACCTTGGGTTGCCAGATCTTACGACTAAAACCAGTTTGCACTAAACTGAAAAGGGCTCTCTACAATTCTCCTGTATACTCCAGGTGTCTTTGTTTCTAAAGCAGAGGTCGCACAAGTGCAGTGTATGGCCGTACCTGGATGCGTGACTTGATGCTCTTGAAGCAGAAGGCTCTGGTGGACAGTGTGGTCAGCTGATAGGTCTGTCTGTGCACAGACAGCTCCAGCTCTGGACTCTGCACCTCCACCACATGGCCCGTCCCACACAGCACAAGGAGCCGGCTCTCACTCTGAGGTAGCAACACAGCAGCTCATTTACAGCCTGACAGTCCGATGGTACTAATCACCTTTTGTAGTGTTCATGACAGCTATGGGTCATCTATTCCACATGTTCTAACAATATTCACAAAAAATAAAACATACATCCTTACTGTGAGCTGCCTTGTATCTCCACAAACCTGACTCTTATTTGGCCTCTTCCTGCTTGTTTCCATGGAAATGTTCCTTTGGCTATAATATTCCACAGTATGGTATAAAACACATCTATCTCCGTGGAGAATGTTCCGATGTATGGTTTTAACTTTCTATTTCCATGGAATCATGCACTTTAATCAAAGTGACAGTATGATCAAAGTTGAAGATGTTTTTGTCCTTTTTTCTGCTGTCAAATGACTAGACTGTTCTAAATGTATTGCCTTTTAAATGCTTTTTAAGGGCCTTTTACTGCAAAATTGAGTTCCTAATTTTCCATGTGGAAAGAACAGCTACGCAAGTTAAAAGTATTTGAATTAGCAATAATCCTTAGTAGAGTGGTTTTGACTAGCTTGGATATTACAAGCTACAGAACTTGTATCTGATTTAATATAATTTATCATATGTTTATATTGTTCTACTTGTAAATCTCATTCAGGTAATGTTTCCTCACGTAAATATTCCCTATTGCAGAGTCTGTCATGAGTCCTTATTGCAGAAGATGTGGTGCTTGTGGAAGACTCACGTGGGAGCGAGGAGACCACTCCAGAGTCCGCACTGGGCCGGGCACTGGCACAAAGCCCAGGGGCTGATACTTCTCCCCCACACTGAAGAAGAACACTGTGCAGTCTGAGCTCTGGGGACAAGAAGGACTCACTCAAATACAGTTTAACACAGAAACATAACGTGAACATAAAAGTGAAGAAATACCACCTTATATTTTTAGGTTTTATTTATTATTTTGTATCATCACGAGAGGACAAGTTAGACCTGTCACGGTAATTACCATATCAACTTATCATTCAATATATGAAAGCTGGAACAATATTTTTTTGGAGTCAATATTTATCGTATGTACATTTTCTTTGAAGAACTATTTTTTGGCTATATGATAAGATTTAAGCCACAAAAGGTTGAATTAATAACTTCTATGACTCATTAGATGCAAACTAAGTACTAAAGTGTTTTTATTTATTGCAGGTCATAATTTTTTACAATATTCTACATTTAGAATAGTTTTTGTGGATTAAATCTGCTCTTGGGTTATTGTATCAGTGGCATAAAGTAGTTTCAATATTATTGTTTATTGTCTATATTTACTTCAGCAATATATTGAACTTCAAAATGTGTTATCTTGACAGGACTATGCAGAGTACAGATGTGAGACTCCAAGGTCAAAGTGGGAAACACCTCCAAAGGTAGTGGAGAATGACTGAGCCAAGATCCTGTGGGACTTCCAGATACAGACAGAATGGCAATGCTAATATTTGACATAATAAAACCCCATTTAGTTCTATGCAGATGGTCTTATATTACCTCTAAATAGTCGTACATTTAGCTGTTTGTTGGGCTGCTGTGTGCTTGACTCACTGCGGTGGCGAGAATGTCAGCGTTGTGGTCATAGGCTACAGCGCTCACACTTGTGCTGTGGGGTTTGAAGGCCTGTCGGAGGCGCAGCTCGGCCTCTCCTCTGTGGCTCCGTCCGGGGACCGTCTGTAGCCTCTGGGGGTTAAAGACATCCAAGAGACGCACCATTCCGTCCTCAAAACCCACAGTGAGCAGCCCCCCGCCCCGCTCCGCCTGCGCGGGCACACCGGGAATCAGGACATTAAAATATGTTGTCATAGTTTTCTGCAATGTGATTTTTCTGACTAAAACGTAAAAGTAAATGATTATGACTAAACCTATGACTAAAACTATGACCAACAGTAGATACACAGATTTTGTTGAATAATAAAAAAACAGACTTCATGTCAGCTTGCTAAATAAATACACACAACCACAACATTCAAAAAAATACTACTATGTTGGTTAAAAAATCTCAAAATTCTATATTTCATCCTAGATTAGACATGCTTATATGGTGTAATCCTTTAGTTTAGATCTGGTTTATTGTTACTTGTTTGAGTGGGGCAGTTGCTTCTCTTTGCTCAAATGGAGTCTGTAGAATATTGACCATGTATCAGTACCATGTCTTGGTATCTTCTTGACTCTACATCCAAGCATTATACACCCGGAAGCTCCTTTTTTACATGGATTTTTCCTAACTTGGGAAAAGTTCAGTCCTCCATAACACAGCACTCATTCAAATTCTATTTAGGCTACATCTAACCACAATATAACTTGGTTCACATGCACTAGTGTTATCATCTCAGTAAGTGGTTTATGTAGCCCTACATGTACACAGAGACAAAGTGTGGATCAGACCAGCCTCAGTGTGGGTGGGTGAGCGGAGGGGACTGACCTGCGGCGGGGCCCAGCACAGAGCTGTCCCTCCCTGGTTAAAGCGGCTGAACGTCAGCTCCTTCTTGGACAGGAAGTCAAACACTCTGATTGAACCTGTGGAGTAAACACAAGCTCTGTCAGAGCCCTGCACTCCAGGGTGCTTTACTCTTCCTTCACTCAGTGGGACGACTCTCCCAGAGATTAGCACCATCTACACCACAGGCTGTCTGAGGAGAGTGCACAACATCCTGTGCGACCGGCACCACCCTGCTCATCACCACTGTTTATTACACATGTGCTGCACTGAATGTCATTATTGTGCTAATATTTACACTGGGGATATTTATGGTGTTATTGCACCTTTGGTATTGCACTTTACATCAAAACTATGCAGTGTTTGATGCTTTAAATATAATTTTGTTGTTTTCTATGACAATAAAAAGCTTGAATCTTGAATCCTCAAACTCACGTCCGAGCGCAGTGGTGGCCATCAGGTGGCTGCTCCGGGACACATCCATGCCCTGGATGGCTCCACAGTGGAACTGGAACAGGCACTCTGGGTCCGGGGTCTGCACACAGCCACACGCCTGGAATTTAGGACTGGACCAACAGATCTAAGGGCTAAGAATCTAAGAGGCAGTGACATTTGGCTGAGTTATACTGTCTGACATGACTAGTACAATGATAGTGTGGCATGTATTGTACTGCGCTGTAGTTTCTGAGCCCTGGGTTTGTTTGAATCTAGAGAAGCGAGAGGGCGAGTGGAGGAGAGGCTGCACATACCGTGTGGGTGAAGGACAGATCCAGTTTCCAAATGGCTCCCATGGCATCCTGTGTAGAGAACAGTTACTTCATCTGTTTCTTTCAGCAATGACAATAAGATAAACGGAATACGATTATGAATGATCACTTGAATACTTCAAGCTGATTTGGTGAAACAGCACAGCATCTAGTTGTGAGAAAAGCTCTGAAGTCTTTCCCTTCCACATATGTACAGTAAAGTGCTTCCATATCTAAGTGTTTCATAAACACAACTGTCTGTATTTCTGCTCTGCACATTTACATCTGTTGGCGTAGCCATGTTATTTTTCGTTCATTTGCTTCGGTGCTTCACATTTGGCTTTGACCCAAACCGCATTGTTGCCCTGTGATTGGTCAATTGCTCCAACCCACTGGTGGCTTGAGCCTGATTGGAGGAACAGATGGATTCTCGTGAGTTTAAACCCAATCAGTGAACAAAGTTTAAACTCAAGTTGATTTGTGTGTAGTATTTTAATGTGATTGTAACTTCTGTGTTAATTTTACTGACATGAGCTCCTGTTTTTGTGCAGGGGTTTTTAAGTTACCTTGTTTCACCAACTGCTTATATAGTGTTACTACTTTATAGTGTTATTGTTTGCACAAATAACTTGAATGTGAATGCCACATGTGTGTGTATGAGGCAGCAGGGTGCTCCAGAGAGTGTGTACTGGTGGACACACCTGGGCGTACCAGATGAAGGAGTCGTGGTGCCCACTGCGGACCACAGATCTCAGACTGACACTGGGCCCGATCACCAGCTCGTTCATGGGCTCTAGCTCGAAGCGGCTGCCCTCGCCCTGGCTGTCCGCCCCGTCGATGCTTTCCAGGTCCCAGCCCTGAGCACAGCACACGCATTACACATGCTCACATCACACACCCACACATCACAAACGCACACATCACATACCCACACATCACACACCACACACGCACACATCAAACATCACACATCAAACATCACACATCACGCACACATCAGACACCCACACATCACACACCCACACATCACACACCCACACATCACACACCCACACATCACACACCCACACATCACACACCCACACATCACACACCCACACATCACACACCCACACATCACACACCCACACATCACACACCCACACATCACACACCCACACATCAT
The DNA here is from genome assembly GCA_000787095.1 of Periophthalmodon schlosseri. Taxonomy (NCBI): domain Eukaryota; kingdom Metazoa; phylum Chordata; class Actinopteri; order Gobiiformes; family Gobiidae; genus Periophthalmodon; species Periophthalmodon schlosseri. Next base: position 38,251 of record KN470215.1, read on the forward strand.
ACCCATGCACATCACAAACGCACACATCACACACCCATACATCACACACACATCACATACCACACACACACACACACACACACAAAACATCACACATGCACACTTCACACATATCACACATACACACATCACACATGCACACATCAGATATGCACACATCACGCACACATCATACACCCACACACATCACACACGCACACATCACATACCCACACATCACACACGCACACGTCACACACAACACACATTACACACGTAGACATCACACACACATCACACACCACGCACACATCACACTTACACACCTCACACGCACATATCACACACACACACGCATCACATACACACATCACACACTCACACATCATACATGCACACATGACACATTCAATATATTTCCCACCTTTCCCAGTACCATGGAATGAAATCTGGATTAAACTGGTCTTCTCTTGAGTCTAACTAAGTCCACACACAGAACACAGACACGATAAATACTATACCGACTTAACGTTCAATATATGAAAGCTGGAACAAAATATTTTGGGGCTCAATATTTATTGTGTGTACAATTTCTTTGCAATATTGGGGAGATTCTAGGAAATTTTTCTGTAATAACGTAAGATCTGACCTGCAGAGGGTTGAATACATAACTTCTATCACTAGTTATTAGTTCATTCTGTTATTTATTTGTTTCAGCTCACTCCTTTTAATGATACAGTATATTTAAAATAGGTTTATTGGGATTATCTGACTTTGTGTCAGTGGCATAAAGTTGTGTATAAAGTAGTAATATTATTGTTTATTGCAATATTTCTCTGTAGCAATACATCGTGCTTCAAAGTGTGTTATCGAGACCTTTCGAGGCCTAGTTACCCGCACAGCCCCGTCGGCTCCCATGGTCAGCAGCTGGCCCTCCTCCATGGCAAAGGGCAGGGCGATGCCATCATGGCAGGTGCGGCCCTCTTTACGGCAGATCTCCACCTTTATGGAGTTACCATCCCACAGCAGCAGGTTCCCCCAGTCTGAGCCTGACACCACCTGCAGGGGGAGTCCACACAAACCATAGGAAGAACATTACATTGCAGACTGTAGATGTTATTCTTAGAGACTTGCTTCAGAGATCTGCCATATTATTCATAGAGTCATTTTCAGTCATTTGATAAAGACAGTTAAGTTTGTGCCACTTTTGGTTTTATGTGGATTGACCCAGTAGTAACAGAAATATGATTATTATAAACCATTAACCAGGACAAAATATCTGCATTAAGACAACAAATCCTACCATAGAATTTCTGAAGTGCCTGCCACCTCAGATGTAAACTATGGTGTGATGAACACAACCGATTTTGGAAAGAGAGCTATTTCATATGGAATGCTCAGTTGCGATAAATAAATAAGGCACACATTGTATTGGTTACAATCATTTTAATCTGAAAAATATGTGTTAAGGGGGCATTGTGTAACCAATCAGAGAGACGCATTGTTTGTTCATGTCAAAGCAAACATGGCAGCTTACAAGTTAATAATAACGTAGAGGACTGAGAAAGAGCATGGATTTCTGCAGAATCAACAGTTGAAGCACCAGACTTATTAATGATATTATATTATGTATCTTATGTATATTATTATAGCATGTAATTATTATATGTAATATTCAAAGGAGACGTCTTCCACATTTGAGAGACACGTGATACAAATTAGCTGTTGTAGTTGGACCATGTAAAGTTAGGACAGTGGTTTGACACCCTTTAGGGTACGGTTCTAGACCCTTCTGCATTCAAACAGAAAGTAGGAGGAACTGGCTGGTCAGGCAAGTGCAGATATGTCTTGTGTAAAAAGTTTCACATACATTTCAGTACATTTTCTTTAGACAGCTGTACCTTCCCATCTGGTAGAACCACATAGCTCTCGATATCAGTGGCTGCGGTTTTCCCAAAATGTCCCATGAGGCCTTGCAGTTTGAGGCCTGTGAATGTGCTGACCATCTTCCAAAACCTGAGACAGATAGGAGCAGGCTGGAAGTCAGAGGGAACATGGATTTTCATTTCTGTTTCAACTTTACTTATATGACTGTATATATTTTTTCCAGCATTTACCTCTGCTTTATACTTCACTACATTTTTAAACAAGCCTGAGGTACAAAGTAGTTTTCAAATGTGTTCCAACAGACAACCCAAACTATCCAGTACTCACAGAAACGACACTTTAAAGATGATTTAGTTGAAAAGGATCAGATACTGGAATCAGCTCCAGTCAGAAAAAGTCAAGACATGTACAAAGATATCACTGATAATCAACTGTGTCAATACCAGTCACATCAGAATCTGTTCTGTTGACCTAGCCTGATTTTTATCAACATTAAGCTAAGATCTGTACCTCACTGTGGAGTGGCTACTCCATAGCAGAATGTACTAACACCGTCGTGAGAGCTCCTCGGGACCCCAGTCTGCCTGTTGTGTTTTGTTTCATTCACAGATATTTAACACAAAAACCCTGCATATTTAGGTGCATATAGTTCTTTTCTCAAACTGAAAACACTCTGTTCAACCTTATGATGTCATGTGGTAATACATGTTGTGCTCCACTATGTTTTCGAAACTCCATACTCCTTCATTAGAATAATTTGGATCATTTTATCAATGGAATTGCCGGTCTCTGCTGAACTAAAGGTTAACGATAGCTGTTCACAACTACCAATTCATGACGTCACAAGGTGGAACAGAGCATTTTGAGTTTTGCAGATGTAGACAGCCCAATAATGCAGGATTATGCAAACATGTGTGAATGAAACAAAACACAATTCTGGGTATGTTTTTGAGGAGGAAACAACATTCTAACATGGCTAAAAGAGTCAATTTTGCATCATATAGGACCTTTAAGATGTGAGGAACTCTTGTAACTAAAATGACAAATCCAAACTCAGGTATTTCCAAAGCAACTGCCTGAGACAAGCCCAGAATAGTGGTTTCTGTCATGGTGCAACATTAGAAGAGAGGGACTGACTTGATGTGTCCTGAGCCACAGGAGGTGAGCTGTTCTGGCGTGTGTGGGGAGAAGCTGACCCGGTACACGTCCTGGGACACAGCCTTACAGCTCAGCATCACCTCCTCCTGTCTCCAGTCCCACAGTGTCAGCATGTAGTCCGGGGACGCGCCCACACTGGCCAGCAGTTCTCCGTCTGTGCTGAAGTCCAGGTGGCAGTAGGCCTGCTCAGTCCCACCTGCACAGCACATGGACAGATTTGGTGCAATGTCCAACAATCACACAAAATGACATAGATTCTTTTGATTCAACATTTACTAGTTAAAATGAACTGACAGTTATTTGGCCAACTCAAATTACTTGTTAAGGAGGGAGTATTATGCAAAATCAACTTTTCTAGTTTTCTACCTTGTTATAACATTGTTCCCTCATGAAAAAAACATGCCTGAAGAGGTTTTAGATGTCATCCATCAATGTTTGAGTAATCTAGCGATCTCTCCTGGGGCCTATACAAACCCTTCTGAAAGTTAGCAGTACGATTCTATCCAAGATTCAGCTCACAGGCCTATATCATCCATGCTCCAATATGACAATTTTCCATAATATACAAAATCATGACACAAATCAATATACTACAACTTCACAAACCTAATGCGATGTACAATGCTTTCATTAGCGGGACACACACTGATTGTAACGTAATAGCACCAAAAATGCAGACGCTTACCTCTCAGGATGCGATATGGCCTTAAGGAAGGATATTCATAAATGATAATGTTTGGGTGGCTTCCTTTCTCTCCCACTGCAAAGTACTGCTTGTTTGGATGAGTCTAAAATAGAGACATGATGGAGTAAGAATATTGTAAACCTGCTGGTTCAGCCCTGGTTCAGTCCTGGTTCAGTCCTGGTTCACTCTTGGTTAAGACCTGGTTCAGACCTGGTCCAGTCCTGATTTAGTCCTGATTCAGTCCTGGTTCAGTCCTGATTCAGTATTGAATAAAATGAAATAACATGAGGACAGGGGGTGCTTTTGAACAGTTCTCCATTTGCTTGTTTCCTGTGAATGTGGGTCCATTTATTATTGACCAATGACTGCTTCACTGTTTGATTTTCTAACTTTCTTTTGGTTAAATCAACCATTTTGTGATGTCCAGCGAGGCAACTGCAGTTGTGATTTTGGGCTCTAAATTGCATTGAACTTTGATCAAAAAGTGGCTCTGTGGTGGTGGTGTGTATCAGAGATAGACAGGAGCTGGAGTACAGGACACTGATTGGAAATTTTGTGGAGTGGTCCCAGGAAAATTTGTATTTTTACTTGTACATATACAATTGTATAATTATGTCTTATTTGACACCACTCTCTTGCCATTTTTGTTACTCACTTTGAATTTATTATTACCATTTATATTTTTGCTCTTTGTTATTATATTATATTGTGATGTGTGAATCTACTGGGTCCAAATAATTTCCCTTGTAGATCAATAAAGTTTCTCCAAGTCTAATCCCTCAGTCGTCCAGGTAGGTTCCATAGTGGTCTATGGGCGTATGCTAGTCTATGTGTCTTATACTTGTTCTGATACAGCTCAAGATCATTCTAAAGATATTCAGGAAAGGTTCATTTCTGTCCTGTGAAAGTGATTTTTAGTATCGATACCTGCTCAAATGAGTATCTAGTTTCGATACTAGTTTCAGTATTGATTAGGATCTGATTTTCAATACTTCTGACAACCCTAGTGAGGCTGGAACTAATGATTTATATATATGTATATATGTATGTATGTATGTGTATATATTATTTATTTATTTATTTATTTTTTCCATCTAGAAAACTTTAACATTGATAAGAACTATGAGTGTGGGAGGTGAGTGGTCCTTACGGTGATGGCTCCAATGCCTTCTCCCCCACAGGAGCGCAGGTACCTCTGCTGCCTGGAGATCAGGTCCTGAAGAACCAGGATGTTTCCCGCCACATACACCACAGTCTGCTCGTCCAACAGCTGCAGGTTAGCTCTGCGCTTACAGTCATAGCCAAAAGAGTGACTGCCAACTATGTCAAGGACCCAGATACATGACACATGTCAATATGGAACAGTGCAACAAGAGGAGAGGAGGAGGGAGGAGGAGCAGAGGAGGAGAGAGGAGGAGGAGGAGAGAGGAGGAGGAGAGGGGGAGGAGGAGGAGAGAGGAAGAGAGAGGAGGAGATGGAGCAGAGGAGGAGGAGAGAGGAGGAGGAGGAGGAGAGAGGAAGAGAGTGCAGGAGAGAGGAGGAGGTGGTGCAGAGGAGGAGAGAAGCAGAGAGAGGAGAAGGAGGAGGAGGAGAGAATCTTGTGTAGCTGCTGAAGGATACGACAGGTGCAGCAGGTTGACTGGGATCTCAGACTCTGGGCTGATGGAGGCTTTGGACTCCAGCTGAGCGTAGTCATAGAACATATCCACTGGAATCTCCTTCACCATGGCCTCCTTCATCTCCACGGCCTGCTGGGTCTGCTGGTCTTCTAAAAGTTACCAACACAGACTAATTCATTTAACAGCAATGTCTATAAGTGTAATAATATGACTGGATGAACTAGGGATGAAACAATAGACTCACCATAATAGTGATGTTCAATATATTGCAAAAATATTGATACCACAATATATGTAGGTTGATGCAATAATCAATATCGCAAAAAAATAAATATATCACAACAACAAAAAGTTCTCCCTGTTACAGAAGTGTGCTGAATTTGGAAAGTAAAAGGCACAAAAAAGTAGATTTTATTTATTTTCCTTATTAAATGGCCCATATTACACTATAATTGATCTATGTTATAATGTTTCCTCGTCAAAAACATACTTGGAGTTGTTTTGTTTCATTCACACGTTTAACACACAACTCCTACACATTTAGGCTGTGTTCTTCTCTCAAACTGAAAACGCTCCACCTTGTGATGTCATGTGGTAAGACAGGAAGTGCTCCACTGTGTTTTTAAACTCCATACACCTTCACTAGAATTATTTGGATAATTTCAGCCCTGGAATTGCAAATCCTTACACAACAAAAGTTAACTGTTAACTTGAAAAATACTGCTTGATGACATCACAAGAACAGAACAGAACATTTTGAGCTTTGGAGATGTAGAGAGCCAAATAATAGAGCATTACTCAAAATGTGCAAATGAAACAAAACACAACTCGAGGTATGTTTTTGATGAAGTAACAACATTATAACATGGCTTATAGCTCACAAGAGTAAATTTCGTGTAATACAGGACTTTTAAGTCTGCCATTTTAGTGCAAATATTATTTTGCAGTTTTGTGGTCTAAAACCTCTTCCCCCCTCTCTCTCCCCTTTATTCATTTGTTGTTTACCTCTATTAAGAGTCTAAAGTTAATAAAACAGAAAAGCACATATTTGATTAATTTATACCATATTGTAAAAAGAAGTAACGATCCTCTTACTTGAGTACATTTTTTGTTTTCTGCCCACCTGGGTCCCCAGATTCCAGTGATCTTACCCTGTACTGCTTCAGCCCCCGTGTGAGTTTCGCCGTTCTCACTAACAGCATCGTTTAAGTCCATGTTTCAGTCTTCTATCTGCTCTCTTCTATCTTCTAATCTCCTATTACCAAAATGGCAGCAGGTCTCCTAACAAACTATTTAATTAGTACAAGCGCAATAAAAGCATTTCAACCAAACTTTAGTGTCTACGATAAACTGCACCTGTGAGTTGGGCGATTCGATGCGTTGCTAGGCAACGGTTGTTTCTTGTTGCAAAGTCTGCTGGGTAATGTAGTACGTTTGTAGCGAAACGGCTAATCTGCTCTTCTGAGAAAGAGGTAAAAAGATGATACTGGTACTGATGTCTTAATACACAACCAGTTACACGTTAAGCCCGTGTGTAAAACTCGTGAGTCCACCAGTGCAACGGGAAAACAGTACCGTGTTCTCAGCATGGTTCTCAGTGGTCCAGGCGCACGATCGTAGCTGGAAGAGAACTGTCGTGACCAGCGCTATTTTGCGACACGTAAAGCGTTTCGTCCACAACACATGTGGAAGGAGCAGAGCAGCAGCGTGTGAGGAAACTAATTGCATAAAACAAACCACAGAACACACAGAAATCAGGCAGTAGCTTCGAATACGACGTAAAGTAAGTATTTATTTTAATTATTGGGAAATACAATGTTAGTATATGGATTTGGTCCATGTAAAAGGAAGATGACTGAGTAGCCTAATCGTAACCTGTTGAAGACGATCCAATAGATCGCATTAAATACAACTACTCCACCGTGTTTACATTTCCACAGACTATGCAGGATATCTTTCTGTCATTTATTTATTATTTTTTTCTTTTTCAATTCTTTTTGTATGTATTCCTTCAAGACAGTTATTGTTAATACAGCATATACATTAGACATTACAGAAAGGTCCTCAAAAAGTGCATACAGCAGGAAGTCAAACCTATGAGTACATAGATCCATCGACATAAATATTCCTACACATACCTATCACATCCATGCATATAAACATACACCTTCATGAGTCCGGAGTCCAGATATGCAAATCAGTAGAAATACAGCCGCACGTGTCCATGGGTTTTAACATCCAGTAGTACAAAACTACAAAATGTATTTCTACAAGATAGTAAAATGCACTCAAAGTGGGTCAGTCTAAGAAGAGCAGAGTTAGTACGGTACAATATTCAATACTCCACCTCCTAAACTCATCTTAGATGAATTGAGACCCATAAAGGCAAGCAAACAGCTGCCTGAAGTTTTTTTTTTTTTTTTTAACCCTGTGTGCACTCTTTCACCCCTGCCTCCCTACCCCCAGACCCTGCCACATAGCCAGTCTTTTAGTAAGCTCTAAATTAAATGTTTGGGGTTATTTAATCTTCTTAAGGAAGGGTTCCCATATCTCATTGAATAATTGTAGTTTTGCATTAATCTTATAGATAAGGCACTCATAGGTCTCTCTGATAGAGTTGTAAACCATTCTGTGTACGTAGGAATCTCAGGTGTCTTCCAGTACTTAAGGATCACTCTCTTTGCTGTAGTAAAGGCTACTTTTACCCACATTGTCTTATTCTAGTGTTTGTTTATTCTGTAGCCGACACTGCAGATTTAAATAATATTTTCTCCTGTAACAATTGAATTATTTGATAAGCGTATATTTATATTCTGATACTTTGTATACTTTGTTATTGTCTCTGTAGAATGGAAGCCAAATCCAAAAAGAAATTTTCTCCCAAGGCCAAGGGTGTTAAAACCTCTGCTCTAAAAGGAAAAGGTGAGATACTTGATTCCGTCGATGTGTAATTGTTAAAAAGAAAAAATGCAGGATATGGACAGAAGGAGGCTGATGAAACTACTGTTGTCATGATACTAAAATTTCAAACTCAATTTTGATACTAAGGAATATACTCAATACTGATTCTGATACCATGATGATAAAAAATACTCTTTCTTTAGACAATAGAATGTAATTTGCAACGTTAAATCATAGTACTTCCTTTTATTTTACCATGTGGCCTTTTATCTGTGTAATCCCTCAGTCGTCCAGGCAGGTAGGTGGTCCATGGGCGTATACTAGTCCATGTGGTCTTATACTTGTTCTGATATGGCTCAAGATCATTCTAAAGCTATTCAGGAAAAGTTCATTTCTGTCCTGTGAATGTGACTTTTTTAGTATCGATACCTGCTCAAATGAGTATCTAGTTTTGATACTATTTTTAGTATTGATTAGTATCTGATTTTTGACAGCCCTAGATGAAACACAAGGTCTGCAATGGAACACTAGTTATTCTTTTAACAATAATAATAATAATAATAATAAATTTTTATTTATAATGCACTTTTCATTCCATGGAATCTCAGAGTGCTACAAGTGTAGTGTGTACAAGTGTAACAAGGTGTATTTCTATTAGATTCCATCAGCACTAAGATGGGAGGAAAGCCTGGTGCTAAAAAGCCCTTTAAGAAGCCTTATAAAAACACAGAGCACAGTGGGAAAAAAGGAGAGAACCAGGCTGCACCCAAGTTCTCCAAAAACGACAAAGGAGTGAGGAAAAGGAAGTGGATGCACGGGAAGGATACTGAAGGAGGTAAAGGAGGTAAGGAGCACAACAACTCCTACTGAGTTTTACAATCATTTCAACATATCCTCAGGTGAAGCAGAGTTTGTGTAGTTGTAATGGAACCAAGATTAAGCGGATCACCATCTTTAAAATGACTTCTCACCACTTTTCATAAACCTACTTTTTGTCAACAGTGTTCATTTTGGCTTTGATTTTGACATCCTCAGAGATTGGACAAGTGAACAAACTAGTGCCGGTACTTGCTAAATTAGGTTCATAACATTGCCAGCAATATAGAGATAATTCTTCAAGAGGTAATGGGATTGAAATTAGATTAGTTAGATTTATGTTTTAAAATCAGATGGCCTTAAAGAAGACATATTGTGCTTGTGTCTACTATAAAGTTATAATTTATGACACCTGTGGATCATTATGTTATAATTTGGACATTTTAAATTGCAATGTTGATCCAAAACAATTTGATAAAAGAAACAAGTCCGCTGACATGCCCAATGGGAGCTGACGCCGCCGTAAACGTTATCACAACAAGGAGCCACACAGCTGTTGACTCCTATGGATAACCACACATCATGCTAGCCAGTAGCAGATTTTTTTTATTTGTAAATGACAGCGTGAGACAAATCCTAGAAAGTCAAATTGGAGAATGGATTAAGTACAGAGCAGTGGTTGTGTACCGGTGGTGGTGAAAATGGAGGTAGGTCAGAGCAATGACGTCATGGAGACAGGAGATGAAACATTAATCAAATATGCCTGAATCACACTACATACAACTTCAGGGGGTAAATTAGAAGGGAAACAACTATAACATGGTTAAAATCTCTGAAAAGTAGAATTTGGTTAGGACATTATGCTTGTCAATACTTGCAGTGTTCTTGTGACAGCTAATTTAGCCAATTTAGATACTGTGTCTGTGTGTTAGGTCCCATATCTAAAAAGTGGAAGAGTGGAAAGCCTGAGCCCAAAAAGAAGCTGTCCAAAGAGGAGCTGAAGGCCACACGGCAGCAGAGGAAGAGGGACGTGAAGAGGAACAGACAGCAGGCTGAGAGGAAGGACATGTTTGACATCATCTGTCAGAGCAAGCAGATCTGGGGCCAGCTGCGCAGGTACTCACACTGCATACTAGGCCTGCTACACTACTGCACTTAATGATAACTTGATAATTGATTAATCTGTCATTTTATGTTTTTTTGTTATTTTTTTGCAGTATCTCACTTTTGTTTTGTTTTGTACTTTTTCCTAAATATTCGGTCATAAAAAATTGCAATTTTGTTGAAAATTCACCATAACTACACCCAAAGTCATATTCAAAATGTAATAATAATCTTTAATCGCACATGAGTTTAGTGTGTTTTGGCCAAATTTGAAGTGTTTGTGATGAAAATTGTGCGAGGAGATGTCCTAGATGCGAGGGTGTGCACTTTGGTCATTCCCGGGTTTGATCCAATATGGCCGATTCCTGTACATTTTAGGGCAGGGCCATAATATCATGTTTTTTGATGCGAGTTTCTGATTTTTACGTTGATTTTTTTTCTGCGTCAGGCTCCCATTGCCCCCATGAAAATTAAAATTTGAGGTGGCGCTACTGAGTCGTCTTTCATTATTTTTTCTCTGGGTCCTTGGTCACAGTTAGAGCTCATCGAGTTCTAATTTTTGATTCCAGTCACTGGCATGTTGGATCGTGTTTACTATTTGATTTTTGCCATTTTCCGGGCTCCAGACACGGTTTTAATTAGTCCCTCGTTGGGACTTTCTCTCAGGCTTGGGCCTAATATCTTTTTTTTTTTTCTTCCATTTTTTACGCCTAAACAATAAGTTAGAATGATGGGTCAGGTTGTTCCTCATTATGAAGAGCCTCTCTGTAAATCCTTTCACAAGTCCACAATAAATAGATTGGCTTTTATGAATTTTTTTAAATAAAATTTGAAAGGGACGCTATAGAGCCATCTTAAAAGATGGAGCCCTAATTTGCGTCCAGCTCAGAAATGTGCTTGCTTGCTTCATTGGGTCCATTCAAATCTGACAATGTTTATGAAAGATAGAATTTTTTTTAATTTTTCCAAAAAATGACATTTTGTTGAAAAATCACCATGACCACACCCAACATTTTATTTACAATGCAATTGATAACCTTTTATTGCACATTTTTTGTAATTTATTTATTTATGTATTTATTTATGTATTTATTTTTTTAATTTTATTTATTCATTTATTTTGTGTCTTTTGGCCAAGTTTGAGGTGTTTTTGATGAAAACTGTTGGAGGAGATGTCAAAAGATTATGATGATGGGTGGGGCCATAATATCATATTTTTTTTACATGTCCTGATTTGACTTTTGAAGTTTCATTTGCCAACGATGACATTTTTCAGGCCGGGCTCCCATTGGTGCAATGTAAATCGATTTTTGAGGTGGCGCTACTGAGCCGTCTTTCAATATTTTTTCTCGGGGTCTTCACTCAAAATTAGAGCTCACTGAACTCAAATTTTCGATACCACTTAACTGTCTATACATTATTGTTTACTGCTTCATTTTTGCAATTTTCCTCAAAATTGTACAAATACAGTAGGGCTCTAGGCGGATAAGTCGCTGACTCGCCCTCCTCACACATTCGTGCTTGGGCCCTAACTAGAACTAGTTTTAAACAGCTTGCAGTGGTCCAAACGTATTCCTTTATAAGTGTTTTTCACAACTTTCAGAGGCCAGAGCATTATTTTGCCATCACGTCAGAATTACTTTGCTTTTACATCTGTACTAGTCCAAGAGTTACTAGTTACTATTTACTTTATTACATGAAGGAAATTGAGCACAGCCCCTTTTTAAAAGCAGAATCAGATATGGCAAAAATGTAATAATTAAAAACAACTAAAGATTATGGTAAATATGCTAAATACTTTACTGTGTGTGAATGTTATTGCAGCATCTTCAGGAGGTCGGAGAGCACATTGCATGGTTTTACTTCAATTATTCTGCCTTTGAATATTTGTTATTGGTACTGTCAGAAATGGCACATGAATTTTCCCTCTTATGGCCGATGTTATGTAAATTTCCCTTGTTCTAAAACAAAGCTCTCCCTAATGGATAACATGCTTTGTGCGTGGACAGGAAAAAGTGTGACGACCAGATGAAGAAGAAACTGATGAAGCAGCTCCATGATCTGATCAGGGGGAAAGCCAAACAGGTCAGTGAGGCCCCATGCACTCAATATAACGGGAGGGAGTATTTCCTGTATTAACACTTACTGACATCATAAGGAGGGTTTTTTTTCAGTTTGAGAAAAGAACACTCAGGATTTGTGTGTTAAACATATGTGAATGAAACAAAACACAACTCCAGGTGTTTGTGATGAGGAAACAACATTATAACATAGAACCAAAAATGGTGCTATATAGGCCTTTTAAAGAACACAATATGCATTTTTGTGGCTTTAATTCACTTTTAAACATGCTTTTGCACACCCTGGCAAAAGTACTTCACATTTTCTAAATTAGAAAATATATTTTCCAAATGCAGACATTATTTTAAACTTTCTCTTCAGTGATGCATTTAGATGTTGGAGCTCCCTCTGCTGTCAGCAACAAGAATGAACAAAGGGGAAAAATGGACTGATGAAGCACTTGGCAAACTATGCTAACAGAGCCACGTGTTTGCTGTGAACACAATTTGACCATAGAATGAATTTGGTGATTGTTTATAAGCTTAAAAACAGCTACGTGAAGTCCGGAGTTTTATCTATGATGCAATTAAATGGGCAAAATGTGAACAAACAGAGCAGTTTTGAGTGAATAAAGCAAAAAATAAAACTCCATGTATGTTTTTGACAAGGGGACAGCAATATAACACGGTTAAAAGCTTAAGAAAGTCAGTTGTAAAATGTGTTCTTTACAATTCGATGCATGCAGCAAAACAAGCTCAACCCCCAGAATATAACACAGGTATTTACACTGAAGTGTCCTGGGATTTGAAATGTTCTCTACATGTGTCTGACTAAAGTGTTTGTGGCAGATGGCATTCGCTCATGACTCGGTCCGCGTCCTGCAGTGCTTCATTCAGTTTGGGAGCCATGAGCAACGCCAGGAAGTGTTCAACGAGCTCAAAGGTCAGGACTACAATTTACCTGGTCTCTCTTTTATGATGTCATTAGTTTGAGACATGGAAAAATAGCAATTACTCCACATTCATGGGTTTCAGTCACATGACTTTTTTGTTGTTTTGGGCCATTTTAAGGACCTCACTATACAACGTAGTCTATCTCCGCTATCTTAAAGTCATAATGCTACATCAAAATGTAGCGCTGAAGAGGAAAAGGGATGATACTTCAAGAGGACAGAAGTCTGGGGATTTGACCGTCCTCTGCTGCCTGGCAACTCGCTGACACCACTTAAAAGTAGCGAAAGCCAAAACCTTTGTTGACAGTTGAAACCAGAAGTTTACATACACTTTAAAGAAAGACATATACACTTTTTTTCTCACTGTCTGACATGAAATCTGATTAAACTTTTGCTGTTTTCAATTAGGATTACCAAAATTATTTATATTTGCTAAATGCCAGAATAATGAGAGAAGGATTTTTTAAATACAATTTTTCATTACTTTCTTCAAAGTCAGAAGTTTAAATACATAGTAATCTTACTGTATGTAAGCAATTTGGGAAACTCAGATGATGATGTCATATCTTTGGAAGATGTCTGTGTTATCCCTCAGTCGTCCAGGTCTGATCCATAGTAAAGCCAAAGTTAAATCTGTCAACTGGACAATCCAAGCCGCTTCTTCATCTAACTAGAACTGAAGAAGCGACTTGGCTGAGCAGCGAAACCTCTTCACTCCTACAACTTTTTTGTCCAGTTGACAGATTTAACTTTGGCTTTTACTATGTCTTTGGAAGCTTCTGATATGTTTGTTGACAATATTTGAGTTAATTAGAGACACACCTGTGGATGTATTTGAAGACACACCTGAAACACACTGTTTCTTTGTGTGACATCATGGGAAAGTCAAAAGAAATCAGCCAAGATATCAGGAAGAGATTTGTGGACTTGCACAAGTCTGGTTCATCCTTGAGTGCAATATCCAGATGCCTGAAGGCGCCACGTTCATCTGTTCAAACAATTATACACAAGTATAAACACCATGGGAACATGCGGCCATCATACTGCTCTGGAAGGAGACAGGTTCTGTGTCCCAGAGATGAACGTGCTTTAGTTTGAAATGTGTGTAAACCAAGAACAAAAGCAAAGACCTTGTGAAAATGCTGGCTGAAGTTGGAAGAGTGTGTCATTATCCACAGTGAAACAAGTACTGTACCGACATGGGCTGAAAGGCCACTCTGCCAGGAAGAAGCCATTACTCCAAAAGAATAATAAAAGCCAAATTACAGTAATTGAACTGTTTGGCTATAATGAGCATCGTTGGAGGAAAAAGGGGGAAACTTGCAAGCCTGAGAACACCATCTCAACTGTGAAATACAGGGGTGGCTGTATCATGGTGTGGGGTTTTTTTGCTGCAGGAGGGACTGGTGCACTTCATAAAATAGATGGCATCATGAGGAAAGAACATTGTGTGGGAATACTGAAGCAACATTTCAAGACCTCAGCCAATTAAAGCTTGGGTGCAAATGGGTCTTCCAAATGGACAATGACCCAAAACATACTACCAGACAGGTTACAGAGTGGCTTAAGGATAACAAAGTCAATGTTTTGGAGTGGCCATCACAAAGCCCTGGTCTCAATCCTATTGATAATTTATGTGCGAGCAAGACAGCCTACAAACTTGTACAAACTGTACATCTACCTTGTTCACAACCCCAATCCGTGTACCAGACAAGACATTTGAGAGGACCAAGGCATATTGCATTTGTGTCAGGGTGGGTGACTCATCCTAAAATGTACCACCTGACCTGATCAGTACGAAAATGTTCTTGGTCACACGAAGGATAAATCTAACGTCTCGTCTAACTGCAGCCGTTAGCAATGTTCAGTTTGCATACAAGTTAGCATTACTTGAAACAAGGTGCTTACTGCACAGTCTGGAGTGGTTTGTTGGAGTCCACTGGTCCCTACTGATGGCGGCAATTCATTTCTTGTGACTAACAGGGTCATAGAAGTCTCTTTTGGGACTTTTTGCTGGTACAGCCCACCGCGCAGCAATTAGACAAAATTAAGTCTTCCGTCCTCAAAATGGTTGTACCAACTAATGTGTGACGTCACTTCGAACCCATGAATACATTTAAATAAAGTTGTAAATTAGTGGAGCTTAGCTTAGCTTCAAATCTAGTAATATCTAGCATAATCTGTGTGAGCTGGTAGCTTGACATGAACCATTTTAGAAGTGTTTTCAAAACACTGTTGGCGACAGGTAGTCTGTAACTGTCTGACTTGTGTCCACAGACGACATGGTGGCTTTGTGCAAGTCTCAGTATGGTCGGCACGTTGTGAAGAAGCTACTCATGTACGGGTAAGTGTCTGGAGCACTCTCATCTACAGGTTTGCAGGTTCAGTGGAGGTGTGGTGCTGTGTGGACCTGCTATAACAGATATCACCAATATTTTGGGCGGGGATCATCTAGATGATGATCTAATTATATTTTCAGTGGAAGTGAGCGTTTGTAAATCTTTACTTTTCTTGCATGGGTAATAACAAATAGTGGCAAAATAATAAAAAGTAATATCACACTATATCAGGATCAGAAATGGTTCACTCCCGCCGGCTCCTCTGACTCCCACCAGCTCTTCTGACTGTTCTAACTCCTGGCTTTCTTGTGTTATGTGTTACAGGAACAAAGAAGTAGTTGCGTCGGTGATGCAGGCGTTTAAAGGTCACGTGAAGGCCATGCTACGGCACGCCATGGCTTCCTCCATCGTGGAGTACGCCTACAACGACAAGGCCATCCTGTCCCAGAGGCTAATGTTAACGGAGGAGCTGTACGGGAACACCTTCACAGTCTGCAGGGTGAGACACATTTAAAAAAGAAATATCACTTTCAAAACGGTGAGTCCTTTTGGCCCACCTTGCATTGTACAGATTATCCAGTAGTACTTCTTTTATAATGGTAAGAGCACAGGGTACAGTTCCTTTTAACACATTCCTAGCATCCTAAGTATTTACCACAATGAATATATAGGCACTTTCCACAACTTTTAAGAGGCCAAAACTTTAAAATGGTAAAAGTCTTTGCAGATTTGGCTCAATTAGTTATGACAGGCGATAATGCTGTCTATCGCGGTATAATTCGGGGACAGTATGACGATATAAAAAATGGATATCGCCCAGCTCTACTTCCAAGTTTGCTATGAATAAAATTTCTTTACAATTAGATGCACATAATGGGTTTATTTTGAGCTGCTCTAACATTATGTCTGTGCTAGTAAATTTCTATTTTATTTTACTACAAACAAAATGGCTACAAAACTTTCATCCTATGCCCCCTCCGACATCAGGGCAATTGAATTATCAATAAAAACAGACACAATATGTGCTTTTAATATGCCCGTCAGGATAATTACTGTATCAAATTATTTGTCAGGAAATGTCTAGTTTGATAGATGGAACAATATTTTGGGGGGCTCAGTATTTCTTTGCAATAGTGGGGTAGTAGACGTAGAGTAGGTACAGTATTATTGTTATTGAGATTTTTCTGGATCGATGTATCAGACTTTAAATTTGTCATAATACTTTCAAAATATTCAAGATGATGAGTATGTCTTGTTTTTGTGGATTGAAACAAACGTCTCTTCTTCAGTCCTCAGTGTGCAACACCATCGACAAAGTGCTAGAAGCCTGTCCAGACAAAGCGGACACCATCCTGGACGAGATGAAGCAGATCCTGACTCCCATGGCCCAGAAGTACGTGTCCCTGCAGCCGCACATAGGACTACACTCCATCTGTGTACTAGCTGTTAGAGGAGGGAATACGCCGCTGTTGCTTTAAAGGTGCACTGTGTAACTTTTCTGGAGGCATCCATGACCTGCTTGTCTCCATGGAGATGTTAATGTTTTGATTTAAATTGTCAAGATTATGGTATTAAACTAATCTGGAGACAGACCCTCTACCAGACAAGTTACACAGTGCACCTTTAAAATAACATGTGTCTCTCCCATATGTTGGATAAACAATGAATGGAAATATTTGGATTTCTAGTAATGTCATAGTTTTCAGGCAGACCTTGACCAAAGTGCTGTTAAATGTTGCATTCTTAAATTGAATTGTAAACTGCTGAATTACAGTTAAAATGTGTTTAATTGTTTTAAAAAATAGTGTGTAATATGTTTTTACAAGGCTTGAAGCAATGCGATGTTGAGCTTGTTTTATTTGTATTTAGTTTACTTTTTAAAATGTAGAACCTATGTTTATGAATTAGGTATGGCTATTGGTATGGTGGTAGAATTTTTCACTGCTTTAATAATGTTACTTGTGGCCTAAAGTCCAAAAATCTAGATTTATTTGCTTGATTTCATGTTATTTGGTATCAAATCAGATTTGTAGTGATTTATTTATTCTTGAAGTAATGTTTTTTTGTCCTTTCAGAGAGCAGGTCATCAGACATTCTTTGGTCCACAAGGTGTTCCTGGACTTTTTCCAGTTTGCTCCTGAAAAGCAAAGGACGGTGAGTTGGCCTACGTGATGGTACATGACGACATGTGGTGATACATACCACAGTACATGACTGTATGTGACGGTACATACCATAGTACATACCATAGTACATACCATGGTACATACCATAGTATGTGGCGGTGCATTACGTGCATGTCGGTACATGAGGATAGCACGATTGATGGTAAGTCCTGGTGAAAGATGTAACTGAAGGTCTGTCTGTTCAGGAGATGATTGAATCCATCCGGGAGGCTGTGGTCTACATGGCTCACACTCACGACGGAGCGCGGGTTGCCATGAGCTGTGTGTGGCATGGCACGGCAAAGGTGAGAACCCACCTGCTACCCTCTGTTCAAAAATGCCATTATGTAAACTATCAAAGCTTTTGTCTCAAAGGTACTGACAGTAATATGCGCTGCTACTGGTTTAGAAACTGAACCTGAGATGCCATCAGTGACCATATACTGAAAACACGTCTCCTATTTGTGGGTTTTAGTTTTTGGATCTGGCAACCCAAATATAGGAGCCCTTTCTGCTTTCTGATTGGATAATTTGCTTTAGAACAAAAATATCATGCTAAAGAATAAAATGTTTTTGTAATTGTAAATAAATCAGCACTACAGTCATTAGTAAATCTATCCATTATCTTAGGACACTGGCTAGTATAGTTAGTATTATAATCCTGCATATCTTTTCCACCTTGACAAGCTAACCCTCCAATAAACCCTCCCCCTCTCTGTGTTCTGTTTCAGGACAGGAAGGTCATCATCAAAACCATGAAGACGTACATGGTGAAGTTTGCCACGGTGAGTCCAGGTCCTGGTTGTTTTTCACTGATCTCCGGCCTCCCTCCTCTCCTGTGTTCTAAAGTGTGTGTGCTTATCCAGGGGGAGTTTGCTCACCTCGTCCTGCTGGCCATCTTTGACTGTGTGGATGACACGAAACTGGTCAAACAGACCGTGCTGTCGGTGAGTTACTAGATTTTACTTTGGGTTTTTAAAGAGGACATTATGTAAAATTGTTATGGGCTTTTAACCATGTTATAATGGTTTTCATAGCGCTTTTCAAAAGAATCCCAAAGAGGCTTTATATAAGTAAGAAAAAGACAGTACATAAAAATACACAAGTCAATTGTTTCTATAATTAAGCCAATCAATATTGTGGTTTTCAATAACTAAACTTAAACTTTATAGTCCACCATACCGGCCGGAAGTTTTTTTGTTGTTGTTTTTGTTAATTAAATATTCTAATTTTGAGCATCTCCAAAACAACCATATTGCTACCTTTTCTGATACATCTCCCACCTCTATAAGGCTGTTCACTTTTAGGAAGCGCTGTCTCTTTGGATCCAAGAGTTTGCATATCAATACTTTAGCTGCATGGCAATGCAGGAGAAGCCCTGTACTGAGTTGAAGTGTTTGGCAGTGCTGTAACAGTAGTGTGTGCTGTGTACAGGAGCTGCTGTCCTCTCTGAGCGAGGTCCTAGGGAACAAATATGGCAAGAAGGTGATGGCCTATCTGTTGAACCAACGTGATCCTGCCCACCTGCTGCCAGAGACCATCCAGCTACTGCAGATGGGGGACGGCAACCAGCACAGGTGAGGCAAAACCTGTCCAACTGTATCGAAGCCATACGGACAACACCAGGAGGGTCATGATCGAGGGGTATTCCATCAAAGTCACTTACCAAGTTTAGGCTTATCTTAAATCTCTAGACCAAAGCTAATTCAGGCCTGAAGTTTAAGCTGTGCTTTGTGTGCACTCCTGCTTACTCTGAGAAGGCCAGATCATGGGAGCAATGACATAATTGAAAATGGGCTCCAACTGTGATTTTTTTTATGATTTAACTAAATGAGAGTGGAGCCAGAGCTCGCACAGGCAATAGTTTGATTTGGGACATGGACCTTTTCTGTTTATTTTGATCCGAAGAGCAAAAGGAAAAATGCAACTCCCCCCTTCTCTCCTGTTCGCTCCCCCCTCCTCTCCCGGTTGCTCCATGGGCAGAGAGGAGACTTGCTACATATAGTCTAGTAGTTAATGCGGAGAATTAGGTTGCCTGATACTTTTCACGATGCGCGGTGGCCAAAACATGTTTTTCCGTGTTTGAAACAGGGCACACTGTGCATAAAAGTAAAGCTGCAATGAAACTCTTCACACGAAACGAGAATTGGCCAATTAAATCTGCACGTATGGTGAGGTTTGACAGAGAGCGAGAGAGGAGGGAATAGAGAACTTCTTTTAGTCATAGTGACATCAATAACCCTCCTGATTAATGCCATGTTAGGAGCAGCATTTCAAAGTGACGCACACTGTGTGTCACTTGTGTGATGTATAGACTGGGCTTGTCTTGGCTCAGAGCTGGCATTGACTGGTTGTCTGTTTCAGTAAAAAGGACGCGAATATCCGGAGGAGGGAGCTGCTGGAGGCTGTGTCCCCTGCTCTGCTCCAGCACCTGTGTGAGAATGCGGCGAACATGGCCACAGACAAGGCCAGCTGTGTAACTGTCAGCGACATCTTGGCCTCTGCCTGTGGAGACCTCAGACCGGCTATGAGCGCCGTGGCCCAGCTCGCCAACAGTGAGCTGCAGCCGGGCGGAGCCAACGACGAGGTGAGGCAAGGGGTGGGGCATATGAACAGGTGAGGGGTGAGGCAAATGGGCAGGTGAGGCAAGGGGCAGGACATATGGACAAGTGAGGGGTGGAGCAGAGGGGCTAGTGAGGCAAGCAGTGGGGCATACAGAGAGGTGAGTTGAGGTAGATGTGGGGTGGAGTTGAGGCAAGGTATGAGGCCTCAAGAGGAAGAGAATAGGGACCGGTGAGGAAAGGGATAAATTATTGAAGCTGTCAATAGTTCAGATTTTATTTGTTTCTATTGGGATATTGTTATCAGTAGTTCAGCCCTCTGTGTTAAAGTAAAGAGCTAGTGATTTTCTAATGGGCCACAGTATACCTGATCTGACCATGTTGTTGTTGGGGCACAGCTGCACCTGGCGGAGCACCCGGCTGGACACCTGCTGCTCAAGTGGCTGCTGGAGCAGGACCTGGTGCTGGCGGAGGCAGGGAAACCAGGTACGTGCATGTTGACATGTCACGTTCTCTCTCAGTATGCAGCTCTATGGTAAATCTACAGCAGAAGAATAGGAGCAGTGATAGTGTGTTTGCGTCT
>KN470215.1:59152-83665 GCA_000787095.1 Periophthalmodon schlosseri
AGACAGACAAACTGCAGACATGGGCTCGAGTCAACCGTGGAGCCATGGTGCTGAGCTGGTGAGACTGTACACAACACACCAGGGCACAGCAGGACCCTCCTGCACACATACATAGCCATGGTCTGTGGTGGTGGGCTGACCTCAGTACTGAAAAAGTCTATACACATTAAAGAGGGGGTATTATGGGAATCTATTTTTTTGTGTGTTCTGCCATGTTATAATGATGTTCTGTCATCAAAAACATGCCTGAAGAGGTTTTAGATGCATGTTTTAACAATGTCTCCCAGGCAAGGCAAGTTTATTTGTATAAACACAATTCGTACACAAAGTAATTCAAAGTGCTTTACAGAATAAGAAAGTCATTAAAATCACAATACAACAAATCAAAACATAAATCATCAAAATTAATCATCATAAAATTAACATTAAAAGAGAAGACTGCAGAATAAAAACCTTTCAGTCATATGCACAGCTAAACAGAACCGTTTTGTGCCTGGATTCAAACATTGTCAAAATAAAGGCCTGTCTCACATCTTCTTTAGCTGCATAAAACTGAAACGCTGATTCTCCATGTTTATGAGGAGGCCAGTCCCTGAAGTCCTCAGAGTGTGAGGTGGTTTATATGGCACTAACATGTCAGAGATGTACTTTGGTGCAGGCACTATTCGAACTCTCCTTAGTGTCTAATGGTCAGCCCACAAGCCTACATCACCCATGCTCCCACACAACAATTCTCTATAAATATACAAAAACATGATACAAAACTGTACACAGCAACGTGACAAACCTGATGCGATGTGTAGTAGTTTCATTAGCATGATGCACGTTGATTGTGTTGTGCTCTTTAACAAAGAGGGAACATTCTCATCATTTCAGTTGTAAATAAAGATGCATTTGATTTTTGAAGCTAATCAGTCTACTCTAGACTTTTGAAGTAGCCACATTCTCTTTGTTAGCCTTTTTCACATGTAAACTGTCAGCCCCACTTGGCTTCATGCCTTTAGTGGTCTTTCACACCTTTCACTGCCTACTCTTTTCAAAGCACATTCTAATAGCGATGTCAGGGTAAGAGGCAGGCAGAGTTAGTCCAGAAAACTCCTCTATTGCACATAGTTTTAGTCAAAATGATTTTTTTTTTTTTTTTTATTAAAGCAAACATAACAAGCAGCCCTGTGTTGTGACTCTTCCCTAATTTTTACAGTGTTAACAAGGGCTGCAACAAGTTAATTGATTAATCACAACTACCGGTAATCAATTATTGAAATAATTGTCAACTAATTTAGTAATCGAATAATTGTTATCTGGTCTATACACTGGCTTCAAAACATGCCATGCGTGAGAGAAGAGAATTTAGGACCACAACGGCAATAACTGCATCAAATTCACACATTTTGTGTTTTAGTAAAAATCTCAAATTTACTGGCTTTTCGCATTCTAAACAAACTAATTGATCAATCAAAAGAATCATCGCTAGAATATTTGATTATCAAAATAATCCTTGCAGCCGTAGTGGTAACCCAGCCATGACAAGTAAAAGAGTGTAAGTGAGCCAGGCTGTGCAAAACAGTATTATGTTTGAATATAATATTTGAATGGGGTCTTGTGCATGCAGCCTGCTGAGCAGCTGTGATTCCTTGGTGGTGGAGGAGGTGAAGGCCGCCCTGAAGCCCCTCATCCCGGAGCTGGAGCAGAGTGGCAGCAGCAACCAGGGAGCCCACATCCTGCTGCAGAAACTCACCCAGAGCTGAGGGCCTTAGCCCAGACTGTGCCAGGACTGTGCTCACCGGACTCACCACACCTGGAGGCCCTTGCCCAGTCAGGAGAACGTTCATGTGGGCTGCTGTTGAGTTCAGGAACTGTATAAAAATATTGTTTGTCAAATAAGAGGATTGTTTGTGTATATTGTGTTACATAAAATCCATAAGACTCCATTAGAAGGACTAGGAGTGTGCACCCAACGGCAAGGACAAGACTGATGGCAGCCGACTAAATGAGCCAGTTGAGTAAATGGAAAGTGTTCACTTCATACCATTATGAAACAACCTTTATTTTGACAATAGCTACACACAGGCAGTTTGTCATAAAAATGATTTACCCCCGACTTTTACCAGCAGAGGGTCAGTAAGGGTGGGCAATATGGATAAAAATTTGCATTTTTTTTTTTTTTGTTTTGTTTTTGTTAGATAGACATATTGTTAAAACATGAATTTGCATTTTTCAGTTCATGTTAATTTTATCAGACATCATGTGAAATGACTATTGCCCACAAAGGTGTACAAATCTCACTTTATGATGAGTGACAACATATATCTTCATATAAATCAACTCTTTTTGCAGCATTTTTATTGAACGTCATGGAAAATTTGAATATCGAGTACATCTTAAACAACATTCATATTATAGATTTTGATAATCCGCCCACCTCTGCTTCAGGCACCAAATTCCAATGTAAAGTGACAGGGCCTGTGAAAATGTGTGCCAGATATTAGATCATTGAAAATACTTTAACAAGCATATTTAATAATATTACCACAGACAATAAGTGAATACAATGGCTATTTGTTATATTTTAATACTATGTTGCATACCCTATGCTACTTATAATAAACATTAAAATATATATTAATCTTATTCTGCATTCACAGTAAATAGTTACATTTTCAAATAAGCTACTTAAATATAAAACATGTATTCTCAGTATGTTAAAGTGGGACTAAACACCTAAACTCTGCTCACAACCACATTTCAAATAGAGCTACTAAACTGGGCAGTACCTGGAGGACTAAAGGGGAGAGTGACAGGGCTGGAGGGGCAGGGTCTGGACATATGAGGAACAGTGTGATTACTCAAACAGGTATCCACAATTAAAACTGGCCCTGCAGCGAAGTGTTTGTAAGCAGAGCAGTCTTTAATGATGTCACCAACTACTGAAAATTGCAGAGGCCACTGAAGGCAGCACACATTTAGATTTAGCATTTTTTGACCAGAAAACCTACCTAGTTTACACTAAAGTTGCTAAAAATAACTAGGAACCATAGATAATGCTATTAAAACACCATGTACACAGTTTAGTAGCCAAAAAAGTGGACTTAGTGTTCAGTTCCACTTTAAAATTGTCTAAGAAATAATAATAAATAATAATACTGTTAGGCTCAGTGGTAGAGCAGTAGCACATTTGCATAGCTGGTGTGATGTTTCACGTGCCCCCTGGTGGTTGCGTTAGGTTTTGCGGTTGTGTGCCAGCCTCCTCACTGCCCTGCGAGTGAAGTGTACTTTGCCACGGGCCTTGGTGATGGCTGTGTACTCGTTGGACTTGAGCTTGGTGTAGTAGTCAGAGAACTTGTTGTAGAGGACGGAGATGGGCATGCCGTTCAGGATGATCCCAAAGGAAATGCAGCCGAACGCAAAGATCCGCCCCAGGTTGGTCTCTGGGAACATGTCTCCGTATCCCACCGTGGAGATGCTGGCCTAGAACAACATGTTGCTCAAACACGGGTCTAGACACCACAAGTTTGTTTTTTTTACATCAGTATATGTCATGTAAAAGTAATTCCAGCTCTGTTACCTTGCAACCATAATGTTAACAAGGGCCAGAACTGAACTAAATTACACAATAGTTATGATTAAATAAAATACATTTAACAAAATAAAGGTGTAATTTAAGTTTAAACTGTCAGAAAAACACCTTCATTGTGCATAAATTGTCTGTTGATGACATAGGTAGAGGGATTCTGTTTTAGAACGCAGTGCCACTTTGTGTTTTCTTTTCCACTTTTTCCCACAAACTGTCACTTAACTGATGTAAAACTCTGATAAATATTTAGCACAAGTACTATCCCACCAAACCAAGTCAGAATTAGAAAAACATGAAAGTCTGTCAGATGCACTTCATAAATAATAACAGCAATAACACCATATGATTTTTAATTTTTAATCATATAGTGATACTACCTGAACTTGCCCCAAAAATGATCATTTCTCATGTCACAATTAATTTCGCTGGCAAAGTGACATCTTGCCCCACTAACAAGCCGGACTTCTGGAGATCTTCAACACAGGAAAACCACATTCCGGAGTTTTCAAGTCCTACAAAAGAATTAGAATAAACAGGACCTTTTGCTCCTATCTTTACGATCCTCAAAACTGAGTTATCTCCCAGGATCCAGTTTGTGACACTGATTTACTTTTCTAAAATCATTGATCCTCTGTCTTGTGAAACAAAGGAACAGAACTTTGATGTCATTCATAAAGATGCTATTTTTGATATTAACTTCTGGTTCTATGAATCCCTTCGGACAGCCAGAGGCGATGCTTCAAGCACTGAATGATCACTCTGGCGCATGTGCAGGTCGAGAATTAACAACAAATTCACACGTGATCTTCTGGTGACCCACGTGAGGCTATATAGCCACGTGACTCTGGAAGCACAGTCCCTTTGTTCTTTTGCGCTTAGGTTGAGTGCGTTGTGGCTCCTTGTGGATACAACGTTGTTCTACAATTTTTTCCACCTTTTTGTAGCAACTTATTACTTAGTCTCGTGGCCTGTGATTGAAGTATATCACAGTCGGAGTAGCGAGAGCGACTCGCCCCTCAGGGGCATGGATTGACTGAATGCCCTACCTGGAGCGGCTAGTAACTCCCTGATGCTGGAGAGGTGTACGTATTACAATGGTAGTTGATGGTAAGTAGTTTCTGCATTATTTAATTGGAAGCGATACTGGGTTTGGTGGAGCTGGATTGTATTTGCTGCCATTTTCGGTTCAGCTTGACTCTTGTTTTGGTTACTATCGCCCCATTCGGCTAATCTATCATAGTTATTTTAGAACCGTGTTCGGTTCTTTAGTGCGATATTTTTTTCCTTCAGTGGCATGTTCTAGTTTAACTAATACTAGCAGTGATTACTGTTCGCTTTGAGTTTTTGGGGGATAATATATTTTTAGTTGTCTACCACCAGTGGTGTTTTCAGCTACTACTTTTTTTGAACAGTGCCAGACAGCTTCACCCACCTACATGGCCAGTGGCTCCATCATGGGATCTGTGGTTGGTTCTGGAGACTCTGCAGGCTCATCCATTTGAGCCTATCGCCCAAGCAGACATTAAGTGGCTGTCGTTTAAGACTGCATTTCTCCTCGCCATGGCCTCTGGTAAGTGTGTGGGTGAATTGCAGGCCCTGTCTGTCAATGAGGCTGTAGATGGCTTGCTGATGGTTCAGGTGCAACTCTCTGGCCTAGTGTCTCTTTCCTCCCTAAGGTGTTATCTTCTGCAGGCAATGCCCAACCGCTCCAGTTGGTGAGGTTTGTCACGGAATCTACTACAGAACCTTTGTGCCCTGTCTGTGCTTTGGACAGGTTACTGCAGGTGTGCGACAGTCTGAAAATCTCTCGTGTGTTATGCCGGCCCACGTAAGGGTCGGACTCTCTATAAACCACCGAGAAAGGCGCTGCGTAGAGACCATTACACATGCTTATGCCTCGCAGGGGCGGCCGATGCCTGAGTGTGTGAGATGCCATTCAACTAGGCCTTTCTACCTCCTGGGCTGCTATGCATGGGGTTCCCCTAAATGTGATTTTTGCTGCGGCCTCTTGGACCTCAACCTCCACGTTTGTCAGATTCTACCAGGTGAATGTGACGGTCTCCCATCCTCTTGGAGTGTTACACCAGCGTCATTCTTCGTCATGATAAGATGGGTTTTGCTTTATGCGGTCTGTAGATTCCTCGTGACGTGTTGTTACAAGTCATCCAGTGCTTGAAGCACTACTTCTGGTGGTGAGCAAGGATGAAATAGAATGAAAGTTACGTATGCAACTACAGTTCTATGAATTCCCGATGACCATCAGGGATCTCTGAATCCTTGTGCCTTTGCAAGACGGTTAAGGGACTGTCCTTCCGGAGTCATGTTGCTATATAGCCTCACGTGAGTCACTGATCGCGTTTGAATTTGTTATTCTCAACTTGCGCATGTGCAAGAGTGATCATTCAGTGCTTGAAGCACCACCTCTGGAGGTCATTACATATGCAACCGTTGTTTCATGTATCATATATACATCTGTGATTTAAATGTGACAACCGCACAATCATTCACATTGTGGAACTGCACTGTGGAAATGTCTCAAAGGTTACATACACTATTTAAAAAGACACATACACTTGTTTCTTTTTCACTGATATGAAATCAGACTAAACTTTTAGGTCACTTTTTTAGGTTACTTCTCAGACCCAAAACAAGCAAGCAAAACAAAGAAAACAATAGGGCTAGCCAAGATGCCAATAGGTGTGAAATCACTCATTAGGGGCTTGAATGACTATGCTAAGTAGGACTTGGGCCCAGTGCACATTTAGGGTAGCACAATAGACCTAGCCTACAAACAGAAACTGTAAACAATAGGTGGTTTGAGTTTCAATGTAGCTAGCTCCTCCCTTCAGATAGATATAAGGCAGTGTCCACCAGTGATCTGACCAGAACTGAAGAAGCGGCTTGGATGAGCAGCGAAACATCTTCACTTCTACGTTTTGTCCAGTTGACAGAGAAGAAAGCGCTTGGATGAGCAGCGAAACATCTTCACTTCTACGTTTTGTCCAGTTGACAGATGACAGATTTGTATTTTTGTTTTGCTATTTGATAGATTCATATATTTTTTATAATTATTACCTGGTTTGGTGGAATAGTAACTTTGGTAAATATGTATCGTAGTTTTACATGAGTCCAGTGGGTTTGTAAAGAAAAGTAAAAAAACAAAAAGTTGTAAAATACAGGAAGGACATTTTAAGCATTGATTTTACAATATAAAGTGTTGTCATTTAGTTTTAAATAGAGTATATAGAGACAAGATCTTGCCACGAGATCCCTTGAGACAAACTTGCCACAAGATTGTGCACAAATTACAAAAATTATCTTGTGAGATTTTTTAATTTGACAAAAAGGGTTATGTGTTAGTTCCAAAAACCAGTGCTATAATGGCAACCAAAAAATTAAATTAAATAAATAAAAAGTTGTGAGGCCAAAATAGGACACTGAATCGCACAATTTGTACATTAGAAATTGTGTTCAAATCTTCTCTTGTTCTCGTAGGCCTGAATTTGTATCTCATCTCGGCAAATGTGTCTTGTCCCAGCTCTTTCTGAGTACCACCAGATCTAAACCCAGACTGGCTTAAATTAGGCCTAACCTAGGTTTAGAATGAGCATGTTATGGCTTTCTTTACTTTAAATCTTTACTTGTATTGGTTTGGATCTTTTTGACCCAACCTTTGTAATACACCCATGCATAACCACAGATGGTATCTCTTGTTTGTGCCTATAATGGCCTCTAGCCACTTTGTCTAGACTAAACGGGTATGATTGTTTTGATGGTATAAAAACATTGTATGTATTTTCATTTGTTAGCTGAGGGCGAGACGACACTATTAGGGACAATAGCTCTTTGACAATTGTGCACAATTGATTCAATAAATCAGACTCTTTGATTCAAGACTCTGTTCATTTTATATTTTTAAATGTTTTTACTATTAAACCTTTTTTTTTAAACCTTTTAAAAAAGGTTTAAAATGACTTCACCATGCATATGATGTAGTTTCTAATTTTATTTAATTTAGAGACAATTATCTATTAAACATTGGACTAGACTAAACTCCACTAAATGATACCAAAGCAGACACTGGAATGAAGAAAGAAGCATTTTCTTTCAAACTTTAAAATCCCATTGTCCCTCCTCCCCCTGACCCTCAGACACCTCCAGTGTCCCTCCTGACGGTGTATGTGCACGGGGGCAGACTCACTGCGGCCCACCACCAGGCGTGGGGAATAGACGTGAAGTTGGTGTTGGAGACGTCATGCTCCACTGTGTAGACCATGGCTGAGAACATGAAGATCCCCATGGCGATAAACAGCAGCAGACAGCCCACCTGCACATAAGAGCCGTGAGCGGGTTTGAGGGTCCTGGCTTTATTATGGGCTCTGGGCAAATGGACCACTCTCTCTGCAGGTATAATATAGATGAAGATTTGAGGAGGCAAGTGAACCTAATGTGATAGAGATGCTCCATAGAGACAAAGATTCCTGAAGAGTATTGTTCAAAGGTAGCCTGCACTCCTACAGTTTTAAAATAGTTACTACAATCACAACTGAACCTGGGTTGGAAGTGTCTTAACATGCAGATAGAGGACACATACACATTTTACAGAGTGCAGAGGCTGCACTAGCACTGATTAATGATTGGCTGCAGGTGCTGGGTTTAGGTAGTGACAATTTAGATCAGAGAGAGTCCTTTTAGGTTTAAACCAATTGAATTTTAGCATTCAAACTGGCAACCCGAATGAGAGACTCAAGTGAGGCTCATTCTGCTTTCTGATTGGATAAAAGTATAACAAATAACTTGGCCATCTTGTCCAGTGTTTTGGGGTTTTTTTTGTAATAAAGAATAAATCAGCATTATAATTGTTTTCAGTAAAAGCTATTGATTTGAACATATCTATTTTGTATCTGGAGACACAGGGTTATGATGTGTACATCACCTGGCACTTTATGGATTAAAAATATAATTATTATTAAATTTATTAAATAAAGCTGCAAGCAGGGATAAAGGGCCTTCGCAACCCTTGCAACCACGGAAGGACACGCCACAGTAGGAGAGCTGCATATCAACCTTAGCTTGACATGTGATACAATATTTCCAGTGTCATGTTGGAGATGTTAATTTTTTTTTTAACTTTCCATTTACTTTTTTGGGGCATGGCCATGCAAATGTGGATGTAGATAGGGAGTGGTCTTCATTGGCTTTTTTGTTCAGAATGATTTCAAGGGTCTGTGTACCAAATTGTATTTCTCTATGACAAACTAATTTCTTCCGTTCAATTTTAACTTTGCAGGGGGCGCTGGAGAGCCACTTTTAAAGATACAAGATTAATTCACACATCATTATGTCTAGATCATCAAAATACACTAACACTACATTGGGTTCATGCAGATCCAACAATTTTTGCAAGAGTTACAGGGATTTTTAAGCTTTCAAAATGGCCGCTTCTTTAAGAGCTCATCGTGACCACACCCTGAGACTTATGTAAATTCTTTTAACAACGACCCCAGATATGTCCTGATGATGCTGCCTCAGAGTCCATCGGATAAAAAAACCTTTGTTAAAGTATGAGGTCCTAGATTTGGACATCTCAACTTTGACCCAATATGGCCGACGCCCTGTGTGGTTTAGGGCGGGACCATAATATACTTTTTTGTCTATCTCGAGATGCTCTGTGTACCTACCATGCTTTATGTCCCCACAATAAAAAAGTGGGCTCCGCCCCCTCCTATCTTGTTATGTATTTTAATTTTCCAGAGGGCGCCACAGAGCCGTCCTGCAACGTAGATTCTTGTTGACGCTATGCAACTTAAATTTGAGTCAATCTCTAATTTTGTGCAGATTTTCAAGAATTTTTGAGCATTTTTTCTGTCTCTCAGGAGCGTTTTAGTTGGCGGAAAGGAATAATAATAATAATCTTTTTTTTTTCTTCCATTTTTTACGCCTACACGATGAGCGTTAGAATAATGGGACTTTGTGACATTTTTCTGCATTATGAAGAGCCTCTCTATACATTTTTTCACATGTCCACAAGAAATAGATTGGCTTTTATGAAGTTTTTTAAGTGTAATTTGAAGGGGGTGCTATAGAGCCATCTTAAATGGTAGAGCCGTAATTTGCATGTCCAGTTTGAGGTGTGTTTGATGAAAACTGTTGGAGGAGATGTCAATAGATTATGATGAGCGATTTTGTCCGTGTAATCGCTCAGTCATCCAGGTCTGATCTATAGTAAAAAACAAAGTTCAATCTGTCAACTGGACAAAATGTTGTAAGAGTGAAAACGTTTCACAAGCTACTCCTTCAGTTCTGGTCAGATTGCTGGTGGACACTGCCTTATATCTATCTGAAGGGAGGGGCTACCTACACTGAAACTGTAAACAGATATTGTCTCCAGTTTCAGTCTTGATGGCCTCCATTCAACCTTTAATGGTCCTACTGGCTAACTCTATTGTTCTCTTTGTTCCTTTTGTTTGCTTTGGGTCTGAGGATGGGGTTATAGATGGGGGATATAGAGGCCCCCATTCCTGTTTAAGGAAGAATCATCTTTCCTAACAAAAATAGCTTCTTTAACTCCCCTCTCAAACCATTTCTTTTCTCTGGCTAAGATCTGTACCTCACTATCTTCAAAAAGAGTGGTCATAGGCTTTG
Source organism: Periophthalmodon schlosseri (assembly GCA_000787095.1). Lineage (NCBI taxonomy): Eukaryota > Metazoa > Chordata > Actinopteri > Gobiiformes > Gobiidae > Periophthalmodon > Periophthalmodon schlosseri. The sequence goes on from KN470215.1 coordinate 69,372, forward strand.
AGATGGAGATGTACGGTGGACTGGGGTCCAGAGGAGCTCTCGCGACGGTGTTGGTACATTCTCTTATGGAGTGGCTGTTTAGTTTCTCCAATGTAACACTCACTGCACTCTTCACTACACTGAATGGAGTAGACCACATTACTTTGTTTATGGCTCAGGGTTTGTCCTTTGGGTGAACCAGTTCCTGTCTTAAAGTGTTTGTAGGTTTGAAAAAGACCAGAATCTCAAACTGTCTGAAAATTCTCTCTTTTTCAGACACACCCGCTGTGTATGGAATAATTACGCCTTTCCTTCTCGGTTCAGATTCCCTGTTGTCCTGTTTTTTAGCTCTTTTAGATCTATTGAAGGCCCATTTTGGATATCCTCAAGCCTTTCTCCACGTGTTGTTCCTCCTTCACTTTTCCCTCTGTTTGTGGGCACCACTTGAGCTCTGTGTTGTAGAGTACGGATAACTCTGAGTTTGCGCTACAGTGGATGGTGTGAATCAAACAGCAGGTATTGGTCAGTGTGTGTGGGTTTCCTGAAGACTTCTACCTGGAGCCACCGGTCCTCTCCTATAGTTACTGCACAATCTAAGAAGGCCAGTTTGTTCTCCTTGGCCTCTTCCTGTGTGAACTTGATGTTTGTTTTCCACAGCATTAATATGTGTAGTAAAGGGTTCCAGATCTTTTTGATTTTGATTTTAGTGGATTTGCCTATAGAAGTTTCCTCTAAACTGGAAATATGTGCTATTTAAACAAATTTCCAGCAGATTGCAGATTTGGTCCGGTGACAGTTTAGTTCTCTCTTTTAGCTTTAACCACTCCTTTGAAGATAGTGAGGTACAGATCTTAGCCAGAGAAAAGAAATGGTTTGAGAGGGGAGTTAAAGAAGCTATTTTTGTTAGGAAAGACAATCCTTCCTTAATCTATCCCCTATCTATAACCCTGTCCTCAGACCCAAAGCAAACAAAAGGAACAAAGAGAACAATAGAGTGAGCCAGTAGGACCATTAAAAGGTTGAATGGAGGCCATTAAGACTGAAACTGGAGACAATAGCTGTTTACAGTTTCCACCAGTGTCCACCAGCAATCTGACCAGAACTGAAGAAGCGGCTTGGATGAGCAGCGAAACGTCTTCACTCCTACAACAATTTGTCCAGTTGACAGAATGAACTTCCGCTTTTACTATGAGTGATTTTGCCAATCGCGGGTTTGAGCCAATATGTATGAATATGTATGACTTCCTGTAGGGTTTAGGGTGGGACCATAATATAATTTTTTACATGTCCTGATGTGGCCTATTTTTGATGCTAAGTTTCATTTGTCTACGATGACATTTTTCTGGGCCGGGCTCCCATTGGTGCAATGTAAATCGATTTTTGAGGTGCTGCTACTGAGCCATCTTTCAATATTTTTTCTTGGGGTCTTCACTCACAGTTAGAGCTCACTGAACTGTAATTTTCGATACCACTTACTTGTCTATACATTATTGTTTACTGTTTGATTTTTGCCATTTTCGTCAAAATTGTACAAATACAATAGTCGCTGACTTGCCCTCCTTGCACATTCATGCTTGGGCCCTAATTAATTGTATCAATGTATTTATTTGTATCAGTCAATGCAAAAAATAAATAGTTATCAAATATATCTGCACAATTTTTTTTAAGAGTAATTGATAAAACAAGTGACAAAAGGACATAAGTGCTTCTAAAACACAAACTTGCGATATGTCCCTTACAGACCTGCTGGTAGCAACGTTATAGACCTGGTACAGACCTGCTGGTAACTGGTACAGACCTGCTGATAGCACTGGCGCAGGGTGAAGCCGAACGCCCTCAGTCCTGTTGAGTGTCGCGCCAACTTGAGAATCCTGAAGATTCTCATGAGCCGCATGATCCTCAGCACCTGGCCCACCTGCAGGGGGTGCACACAGGGAGCAGCAAATTATTTGGGTTCACCCGACAAAATAAAAAAAATAAAAAATACCAGCACAAGAACAACATAGGGACAAAACAAAGTAATACAGAGACAAACAAGGCTACCTGGATAAAGAACAGACCACATTCCCACAGTGGATTACAACACAGCCACAGAAGCACATTAAGCACAACAGGATGTCAGAGACAGAGGCTGAAGACCTTATGCCGCTGACCTTATGCCAGTGGTTCCAGTGCACAGCAGGTGATGGCCATGTCACAATATGTCCTTATGTTTATATTGTTTGTCTTTACCCTGTGTTCTGCATTATAACTGCGAGACATCACGTTCTAAACAAGAGGTATGATGACTCTAGGCTTCACTATGAAATCGTTTACATCCAATATTGAACATCTAACATTTCCTAGAATGTATTTCCACACATGTATTCCCTTCAAAACACTGCCAGTACCTATAAAATATGTGCGCTGCTAGTAACTATAAAATATGTGCAGGAAAAAAACGTCAATCAAATAAATACAATTGCGTGAATAAAAAGCATTCATTGGAAAGAAAAATCGTGACTAGTCATCAAAACTCTCAGGAAGTACATGACTACAAAAAGTTTGGGAACCACTGCCACTCTGAACAGTGCCAAACCTCCTTCAAACATCACATCTGAAGAGAGGAATACTCTCAGTATTGCAAAAAGATCACAGCATAAACATTGTACCAGCTGACAAAAAATGCAGCACTGTGATCATGAACACATCTGACTACGAAGCCAAAGTCAACAGCCTCCGCAGTGCCACTTATGAATGTTTAAAGAGGGACCCATCCAGTGGATACAAAAAGTTTATAGACTGTCTGCAGGAGCTTAAAAGGTTATAAATAGGCCACTTTACTATAGACCATACTCGGGATCAATGGGCAACCCAAAAGCCACAAGGGCAGCTGTGGCTGCAATAGCAACTTACCATCACCAAGTGTGGAGTGAATGAATAATGAATACAGCTTTGAGAGGCTTTGACAAGTCTGTAAAAGCGCATTACAAGTGTAAGACATTAAGAAGAATGTACCTCTGAGACCCATCATGTGCAGCACAGACTCCATCAAACATGCACCAATCACTCCAAATACAACTTCAGGTGAGTAAGGGGAAACAACTATAACATGGTTAAAAGCTTTGAATAGTAGATTTTGCAGAATAGATCCATTTTATTTAATATTTATTCATTATGCTTTAAGATACTTTAATGCAGAGATTAACTCAGTGTGTTCTGAGTCTGTTCTCTCACCTTGCCCACACGTCCCACCGTCTCGATGTCTTCCGAGTCCAGGTGGATGTCCTCGTATTCGAAGCGCTCTAGCACAATCTGCAGGTAGTGTGGCAGGATGGCGATCAGGTCCACCGTGTTGAGCATGCTCCGCCCAAACCGCCTCACGTTCGGAGTAGACACCAGGCGCAGCACATACTCCAGAGTGAAGAACGCGATACACAAGGTCTCCACACTCTCGCCATAAATCCTGCCATTCAGCTGGCCCCAAGAAGTCTGGTGCACAGGAGACAGGGTCGTCTCAAGGAAAGGCATATTAAAGGGGACATATATAAAACAGACTATTATGAGCTTTAAGCTTGAGCTTATGGGTGGGTAGAGTAGCCAAAAATTTTACTCAAGTAAAAGTAACGCTACTTCAAAATACTATTACTCAAGTAGAAGTACAATTTAGTGGTCCAAGAAATTACTCAAGAGTAAAAAAGTATTTAGGAAAACTACTACTCAAGTAAGAGTAACTTTAAGAGTAACTGTTGGTACGTAGCATCTGATTTATAATTTGAAGTTATAATTTGAAGTAACTGGACGGACAAAACATTAAATAATGAACAAAAGCTGGTATTTTCAAAGAGACACAAAAATGAGACAAACTAAATTATATCTGAAGGAGCGATGCAAGAAACACAGCTTTTGTCACTTGTAGACTTACTCACAATGGGAAGAGTAACCAAAACTTTTACACAAGTACGAGTACTGTTACTTCAAGAAAATATTACTCGAGTAGGAGTAAAAGTATGCTGCTAGAAAAGTGACTGAGTCCTACCCACCTCTTCTCATGTTCTAATGGTGGTCCCTCATTAGCTTACTCAGAGTTGTATTTTCATTGATTCATGCATGTTTGAGTAATCCTGTATTGACCTGTATTTGAGGCTTGAGTGCTCAAAAAAAATTCTGCTTTCACTTACCCCCAATCTCCACCCACTGCTCTGTTCTTACCTGTGATTCAAACTATTCTAACTCCTGGTCATACATGTAAGGTTAAGGTACACTTTATTGACCCCAAGGGGAAATCTGTCCTCTGCATTTGACCCATCCTTCAATGCTGCTGGGATGCCAATGGGTTGAAAAATGTCACACAAAACAATACATTTAAGCATCTATTTGGTGTGTATCACATTTTGAATTGAGTAATTGCACTCAGTTGTCTTTACCAACGAACCTGGAAGCGCATGTCCTCCACTGTGTTGAGCGTCATGGCGACCAGCGAGATGAGCACAAACATGGAGGAGGCCACTGCCATGACTTTAGCTGGAATAGAGGAGAAGGGCTTCTCCATCAGGTTCCACAGTGCCCGTCGACTCTGCCCCCAGCGCATGTGAAAGAACAGAGCTTCGTTCTCCTCTACCGCCACCTGTAGGACAACATCACTACTTCATCCTCATCTACACTGTAGTCTGCACCAAGCAAATAAGGATATCAATATCAAATATTTGTTGATGTAATCCCTCAAATATTAAAGAGGGGATATTACACTTCTATGGGATATTATCTGCTCAAACAGAATGTTTTACCTTTTATTGTTTTGAAAATGCTATATTGTTTGTTTTAAGTTTCACTTTCGTTTGTGACTCAAGAGTGTCACAAACTTTACACAAACTTTAGAGCACCATCACAACACAGTGTGCATTCCGCTAATGAAATTACTACACATCGCATCAAGTTTGTCAAGTTGCTGTGTACAGTTTTGTATCATGTTTTTGTATATTTATGGAGAATTGACGTGTGGGAGCATGGGTGACAGCTCACAATGCTCAGCTTGTGGGCTGAGCATTGCACAGAATCTTACAGCTAACTGTAAGGATGGTTTGAATAGGGTCCAGGAGAGATCGCCAATATACTCAAACATGCATAGATGACATCTAAAACCTCTTCAGGCATGTCTTTGATGAGCGAACAACATTATAACATAATGCCCCCACTTTAAGATAATAAGGGGAAGATATAAATAATAGGCAAAACTTATCTGGCCAACCTGAACCACACACTTTTACAAAGAAAAGTGGGTCGCGAACCGTATCCTGTCTCCCTGATTTCAGACTGGTGTGATTGACAGGCGGATTAATCAATCAGAGATGCACATGATTAGTTTGTGTCAAAACGTAATGTAAATGTAAAAATGGGAAAAAATAACAGAGGACTGAGAAAAGGTGTGGATTTTTGCAGAATCAACAATTAAAGCACCAAACTCTTACTTATCGCAGGTCAAAGAAGTTATACATTTTGTTCTGAATGATACAAGAATTTTGGAGAGGAATGTCTCCTGAATTTGAGAGACACGTGATACAAATTAGCGGCTGTGCTGGGACTGTTCCCAGTTAGGACAGAGGTTTATCACGCTCTATGGTCCAATTACAGACCAGGGATTGGCTGATCAAAGTCAAAACAGTAAGATAATTTATTGAAAACTGAAAGGTTAGCTTCTCTAAATAATGACGTTTATTATCTACATTATCCACTGATTCCATAAAATGACTGATACACCACCTGTCTCACAAACCTCAAGCGTTCAGTGAACCTAGTTTCAAAATAGTGGGTTGTATAGAATAGAATATAAATTATTTTTTTTAAATCCATCTGTGACATTTGAGGACAAACTGAGCAGAGACCTATGAGCCAAACATCTGTCCAGATCTGAGCCGAGACAGGGCTTAGCGGTGAGCACATCTGTTGAGACGCAGGTCATGTGGGAGCATCTCAAACACCAGACACAGCAAAAACACAGGGACCAATCAGAGCAGAGACAGCGAAAACACAGGGACCAGTCAGACCAGGCACAGCAAAAGTCTATAATATCTCATTTACCAAAGCTCACACTGGGTTTGTTTCACCTTTGCATTGCAGTATAAAATAAGAGAAAAGACTGTAGGTACTATACCACCTTAAATTTCTGGGGGGAAAAATGGAAATGCATATCACTTCTGTATTGATTCAGAGTTATCAGATGTGGATGTTGCGCTTGTGGAGCTAACCTCCTCCAGCAGCAGCCTCTGGATCCTCAACTGCTGGTTGAGCTCATCCTGGCGTTCCTCAAAGGAGATGCGGCAGCAGCGCTGGGTGTTCCGGATCCTCACACCCCAGTAGTTCACCTCCTCCAGGAAGCTCCGTGGACACAGCTCATCTTTGATCCACAGCACACCTGTCCTGGAAACAACAACAACACCACCACAGCACTGAATTTAAACCTCAATTACCCTTTTCTTCTTGTGAACAGGTAAATTTTGGAGGTGGAGAGGACTCACCTGTTAAAGGTGCAGAGGAGAACTCACCCATAGAAGGTCTCACCTGTAGAAGGTGAAGATGTGAGACCTTCTACAGGTGAGACCACCACCTATACAAGGTGAAGATGTGGTGGTCTCACCTGTAGAAGGTGAAGAGGAGGAGTACTCACTTGTAGAAGGTGAAGGTGGGGAGGACTCACCTGTAGAAGAGGAAGATGTGGAGGTCTCACCAGTAGAAGGTCTTACCTGAAAGAAGGTCTCACCTGTAGAAGGTCTCACCTGTAGAAGGTCTCACCTGTAGAAGGTCTCACCTGTAGAAAGTAAAGATGTGGTGGAACACTGAGGGGTCTCGGTCAAAAAAGAACTCCTGACTGTGGACAATGTAGTCATCACACAGGTCCAGTCTGCGGCTGTGCTCGGAGCACGTGGCCAGACGCCCGATGCGGCTCTTTGGGTACCGGGCGGCTAGCTGGTAGGGAAGCCGGTACACCTGAGCACAGGAGAGCGAGGGATCTGACTTATCAAAATACCATCACAACAAACCAAATATAAATGCATTTGTGAGCAAAACATCTGTCCCCATGTGGACCAAGAAAAAGATTAGATATGACCATGTAATATGCTCGTTTTCCTTTAGTTTGTGGGACAGATGTGTGTCCAGGACATGTGGATAGGAGACAAGGGACAGAGGACAGAGGACAAGACACTCACCGTTCCTCCCACGTTGATGTTGAGGGTAAAGTGTTTGGTGGGGGACACAGGGAACCGCTCCACGTCCTCTTCATGTTCATACTCTGCATAGATGTCATAGATGTCCCTGCTCACCTCCTGTAGGACGCACACAGTACAGTAGACAACACGCATTATACACACACACACACAGAACAGCAGACTATACACATTATACACACACACGCACAGTACAGCAGATTATACACACACAAACAGTACAGCAGACTATACACATTATACATACATACACACACACAGATGGATGACAACAAAAACTGGTGTAAAGTGATTCTTTTTTTTCACAATAGCTTTAGAAAGTGGTGCCGCCATTCAACCCCAAAGATGTGATTGTTGTCAGTTGAATGGATTTTAAGGCAGAAGATTAATATGGCATGTTTGCAAAGTCAATCCTTAACAATATAGGATGGTTTAATATTTTAAATTTTCTGTGTGGATAAACAATCTCCTTATATTATTAGCTAACTAGCTAGCTATGTTGACCATGTGTCAAACATCCATACAGATACATGTTTTTACCAATAGTGTTTATATTGCTTTAACTAATAGATCACATTATAGTGTCCCAATACTTAAGATAACATCACATTCTACAATGAACACTAGACTCCAGAGTCAGATAGTCACTTCTAAAATGTCAGTGTGAGAGAGATCAATGTGAAACTTCTGCTATAGTTTGCTCACATAAATCTAAAAAAAAAAATATATATTACAAGTTTGTCATGTTTTCATTTAAAAATATCAGGTGTACAAATGCTAAAAATTGCACATTTTTTATTCATACAAATCTGAATAATGGGGTTAAATTTCTTACTTCATATTTCATTGACATATTAGATACAAAAAAATGTACTGAGGGAATTTTGGATATATTATTTAGTATTTGCGTAAACTACATTTTACTGAAAATTGGCCTAAAAATAATGATATTTTGCCTAATTTTTCAGACTTAAAAATAAAAATGTAATAGATTGTCATATTACATCTCTTGATACATTGTTTGCCTTGAATTTTGAACCTTTTGATAGCATTTAAAGAGTCTCTAGCAGCAGTGACTCCAGACCTGGAGAGAGTTCCACGGCTTGAGGCAGCTGCTGATGAGGTGGTGACTGTCCTCCGAGTGGCTCTGGCTCCTGATGCCCGCATTGTGGAACAGGCTGCGGCTCCTGGTCCGGAGTGTGGTCAGCATGGTCCTGTCTGAGACCAGAGCTCCGACAGACGAGTGCAGCGGAAGACAGATGTGTTCCGGAGGAGAGGGAGAAGAGGGAGGAGGGAGGAGAGCCAGGGTACAGCTCTCTGCTCCATCCACTGATGCAGGCTGTGCACACTCAAAATACCTTTATCCGCCTCATCTGGGCCATTTCTGCGACTTCTCTCCTCTCAGGATCAGAGTGGGAATGGGCAGCTATTGTGTTTTTCTAACTTTTTTAGCAAGCAGCTGTCTCTCCACAGAGGTGACTTCATTAAATTGTTGGTGGCTGGATTACTGCAGAGGTTATGGCTGAGCTTATTGTGAACTTGATCCAGATGGATGTGTGCAAACGCGCAGTAATCCTCCAGAGGTCCAGTTCCATCCCAGCCCCCTCCACCGGGCACCTCTGGCGGTCAGAAGGGATAAAATAGAATTAGAAGACACTAAAGGCACTTTTCCACTGATGGGGTATCAGTAAATGGTCGTGGTTGCCATGGTCATGGTTGGCTGCTCTTGTGGCTAACTGGCTGCCACACTGAGCAGTTAACGTTAATATTTTGGGATTTTGACCAATGAAGAAGTGCAGCATGTGCAGTTCAAAGGACAGGTGTTAAGGACTATTGGATTGTGTGATTTGAGCAGTTTGTTTTTCCTGTATCCATGGCAACTCTTATGTCCAGCGTTCACCTCTCTCCCCCTGGAAGCTGCTGTGATGCTGCAGGACACAGGGGAGGGACATTGTTGTCCTGAGGGCTGATACCCCCTCAAACTGCCCTGACACAGGATCTGATGACCTTACCTGTTGAGACTTTTGTTTGAGTAGTAAAATACAAAAATAAAAGAAAAGCTCAATGTGCTTAAATTGCCTGTGATATTGATTGATTAAACCATCAGCATGGATACGGACTCTTTATATGTTGCGTGTGTCTGAGTACTTGTCACGCTGTGGTTGAGCTGAAGAACACGAGTGGGCCGGCGTTTGAACAACCGTAGGCCTTTATTTTCAAGTGACACAGCTCTCCAGTCGCACACACTGTACAAGGCTAGAAAATCCACAGCCACGGCACACACACATACAAAAGAGTGCTTCACAAAGTGGACCTGAAAACGCTGGCCTAAAGAAGAAAACATCTGTACAATCTTTACATGAGAAGAAATGGCTCAAAGTGCATGAAGAGTCCTGATCGAGCACCCTGTCAGAGGATGCAGCCGGGGTGTGTACACAAGTCAAACGCTGCCATGGCAACACATGATAGGACTATAGCAGAAAACAGCCAAAGCAAATGTAATGCATGATATAAATAAGTGCAATGTACAATTCATAACAAAGAGTGGTTGGACTGTCTCAATCTGAATCTGGCCAGCAGAGACTTCATTTGTCAGAAAAGAAATAAATATTTGGGGACAGAAATAATACTTACAGAACATAAATAAGAATGAAAAATATAATATTTTGAAAGAATTGATTGGCACATTTGACATTATAAATAAATGTCCAAATCCTCTGCCCTGATGGGTGCATAGGTGCACTGTCAAATGCCTGTGGTGTGATGGGACAGTTCGCTTAGTTCAGGCTGTGCAGAAGGGGCCATCCGTACAGAGGGGGGCCCATCCGTACAAAGGGGGGAGTTGTTCGTACATGTTGGTACAAAAAGTGCCCACGATCAGGATAAGTCATCGTCTGTGCTCACTATGGAGATCTGAAAGCACAGTGGAGAGGGCGGAGTTTAGTCACTGTACAATATGCTGGTTCACAGACATAACATTCTATAGGCCTAGAATATTTAATGACATGAAGCGTGGGGGTGTGGTAGGCCTGTCTTGATAACAGATTACAGAGAAATATTGCGATAAACGATAATATTATTACTTTATACACTACTTTATGCCACTGGCACAAAGTAAGATAATCCCAGTAAACCCATTTTATATGTACTGTATCATTAAAAGGAGTGAGCTGCAACAAATAAATAACAGAATGAACTAATAATTAGTGATAGAAGTTATATAATCTACCCTCTGCAGGTCAAATCTTTATTCCATTATTACAGACAAATGGCTCAAGTCTCACCACTATTGCAAAGAAACTACACACAATAAATACTGAACCCTAAAATATAGTGTTCCAGCTTTCATATATTGAACGATAAGTCAATATATTAATTATTGTGACAGGCCTAGGTTTAGGGGAGGCACATTTTTTGTTGCATGTAGAATAGAGAGTTCAAAGGCCTTATCACTGATATAAATTATCAGGTTTTCATGAATGCCATGTACTCAAAAGGGAAAACCGACTTTTGCCCTCTGTATAGAAGTATGATTAGCTCACCAAAGCAGATTTTACGTAACAGTAGGGTCGATACATTATATACTTGATACATGCAAGTACACCTGCAGGTGGCATGCACACAAGCATAAGAGAGCACGCATTTGACAGTGTGACACTGGCGCAGAGACATGGCTGCGGTGCCGTTTTAACAGTGTTTTTCAGGGGTCCTGTCACTGATTTTACACCATGGCATGCACAGTGCGCATGGTCACATTTTCCCGTTACACCCCTATTAAAACCAATATCAAATACAGATATTATGAAGAAAACACACACTTTTACTATGGTCTCGATCTATAGCAGACTTAGTTCATATATACACACAATAAGTGTGTTTTTAACCATTATTGCCAGAGTATCAAGTCTGTTCAAAATCAACTTTACAGTGGGGTTGTTATGATTCTAATATGTCACAGGGACCAAAACATTTTACGTTACACACATGACCTGAACACATAACATACAGTTACATCATTTGAATACAAATACCTTGTGGAAGAATGAAGGGTCTGTGCTTCATGGTAATCTGTTGACTGTGTGCTGTGTGTACTGCGTGTTGTGAGTGACGATTAGTGAAGGTCAGAGATGGGGGGATTATCATGCACATGTTCTCAATAAAAACAATAAAGACTCACATCTGCACACGCCATCTGTCTGAATGTGACACCTGACTCAGAATGTGAGTGACAGGGGACAGGTGTGGCAGGTGTAGACGTGGGCAGGGCAGGCATGACAGGTGATCTACTGTGCATGAGCAGGTATTCATCACATCTTGGGAAGTTTTTGCTTTGTGGGGACCAAAAATCAGATCTTCATGAGGTAAATTTTGAATGTGTGAATGTGGCAGGTGTGGCAGGTAAATGGATTCAGAGTTGGGCAGATGGGGTAGGTGTGAAGGTGAATGCAGTGTAGGGTGGGGCAGGTGTATCACGTGTGGCAGGTGAATGCAGTGTCAGGGTGGGGCCGGTGTAACAGGTGTAGATGTGGCAGGTGAATGTAGACTCATGGCCGGGTAGGTGTGGCAGAAGATGTGGCAGTGAATGTAGACTCATGGCCGGGTAGGTGTGGCAGATGAATGCTGTGCAGGGTGAGGCTGGTGTAGCAGGTGAAGATGTGGCAGGTGAATGTAGACTCATGGCCGGGTAGCGTGGCAGGTGAATGCAGTGTAGGGCAGGGCAGGTGTTTCAAAATGTGCTTCAGAGTATGGCAGGTGAAAGCAGACTCACGGCTGGGTAGGTGTGGCCCACATTGGCGCTGTGCCTGGAGATGTCGATGTTCAGGTCTTCCTCGGTGGTCTTCAAGTACACTGGGTTGTCGAAGTTCATGCTCTTCTGGTTCTTTAGAGTCCAGTTCCTCCACATGAGATAGGCCCCAAGCGCTGCCATGGCCAGGACCACTGCATACAGGACACGAGTGAGGTTTGTAGTAGAGAATTGCCCTTCCCTTCACCCACAGTGGTGGAAGAAGTGGAAGTAGTGGAAATAGTAGAAGTAGTGCTACTCACAGACAGGGAGTATGGCCCAGGCAGCAGCCGAGCCCCGCGGTGAGGAGTCCACCAGGATGGGCATGCTCACATTTACTTCTGTGAGAAAACAAGACACTCAACATAAGGAACAACATGGAGTTAAATGTGCAGTGTAGGCGGTCTTTTTCCACAGAGTCCCAGAGGCGCCTAAAAACTACAGGTGCCTCTGGGACCAGGCTATGTAGAAAAAAAAAAAAAATCTTGATTTTATTCACACAAACTTTTAAATCTGCCATTTAAAGACATATTGTGCTAAAAAAGTCAACATGTCTCATTGAACATACAGAATAGTCAATATTCTTCATCCTCTGCTCCAGCTCTGATTTGACTGATGGACTAGCATTAGACCCCTTGACTAAAAAGCCCCATGATTATCACTCAAATGTTTAGAAATCAATCTCATTACTTTTTTTCCATATGTGCGTCCACTCTGCAATAATTAAGAACTTGAGCCATCGAAAACCTCTTCAAGCATGTTTTTGATGAGAGCACATTATAACATGGTAGAAAGCTAAGGGAAAAAAAACAAAAAAACAAAACAAAACATAATACCCCCTCTTTAAGGAATGTGGTAAAGTAGTATTTCATGATAAAAATATAGACCTCGTTCATTAAAAGTCACATTTGGGGATTGAACAATCTTCATGTATTCAAAGGTTCACAGCCTCAGTGGCGTTTCACACCCACCGCCAGCAGATAGCACTGTAACCCTCCTCAAAGACCCACACACTCCGCTTCAGTAAAAAGTGTTACATCATTGGCTCACTACAAGGCCATAGTTGACAAAAACATGCTCTTGCAAAGATTAGTCGACTCAAAGGGGATGTGGCATTAAGAATCTCTATAGTCTGAGTATACATCTGATCCAAAGTGCATAGACAAGATCACAGTAGTTCACAAGTGTATACATTTGATTTAAAGAAAGCTACAGGTAAACAGTGTATTTGTCAGTAAAAAGTAGGGCTGGGCGACACAGGAACACATTTTATCAAGATGGCTTTTAATCTTGATTCCATGAACAAAAAATACAACACATGAATCCATCTCAATCCTTTGATCAATTGCCCAGCCACTGCAAAAAGGCACCATTTATTCCCAAATCTCAAACAAGCTTAACTGCAACAAATCAAAATTTGGTTGACCAAGACTCCATCAGCCGATTTATCAACTAAAGGACTATAACCCTATAGCCCTGTAAACCATCAAACCCTAACCTTATCCACTGCTCTAACCACTGAGCCACTGCCTCCCCTCTTGTACTCTGCTTGGTCAGGACTACCTTAGCTGGAGGAATTCACATGTTGTAATCCATTTCTACTCGAGTAATATTAGAATATACATTTTGGTAACACTACACACAGAAACGCATTAATCAGAATGTTGTACAACAGTAACACAGACCAATTCAAATGCACCTGTTTTTAATGTTTTATATGGACTTGTATACTTGTTTTGTTTTTCATGCAGAAAAAAACAGCCCAGTGCTCTCACTGGGTTCCCCTGTATAAATACAGATAAAGAAAAAGAAATAGAGTGCTCCTGTGGCTCAGTGGTACAGCTGTAGGGCATATGCTACAGCTCACCTGCTTTGTGCTCACAGTTCAAACAATACACTGCATTCCAAATTATTATGCAAATTATATTTTTCTCTGATTTTGCCAAATTGACAATATAAATGACAGTCATCATAATTGTTAAGTCATCAACCTTTAGAGTACAAATCAAATGTTATTGAACAAACCTCCCAATAACAGTATTTTTTCAAAAATAAAAACTTAAAATGCACTGTTCTGAATTATTACGCACAACAGAGTTTCAAACCATGTTATTGTTGTAAAGAACTGAAAATGGTAATTTGTTTATTTTTCAATTACCGTATTTTCCGGACTATAAGTCACTTTTTTTCATAGTTTGGCCGGGGGTGCGACTTATACTCAGATACGATTTATATGTGAAATATATGTTTTTTTCTTCATTATTATGCATTTTTTAGCTGATGCGACTGATGCGAAAATACGGTAGAAGCATTAGCATATTACTGAAATC
>KN470217.1:2340-18569 GCA_000787095.1 Periophthalmodon schlosseri
CTTACATTTGATGAGAGCGGCATTGGCAAAGTGGTATGGGCCCATATCATTATACAGTATTTAACAGCATACAGTAACCATATTATAACTTAAAATTATAATATATTGTGTTATGTTTTGACAGATTTGTTAATTAGCTTATTATTTGTTATTAAAAAAACAAACAAAAAACAAAACAATGATCAGAATACAGTTAACATATTAACATATTTTTTTCTGCATTCTATTTAATTTATTTATTTTTTTAAGATAACAGCTAAGATAACATTGAATAGCAAGAGAACATAATAACAAGAAATGTATTACTTAGTTATCCCGGAGGCTGCTCACAAAATACACAATAGATCATGTTAAATATGCCATTATTAGGATCTTGCAGTTGTTGTTTTAGATGCTTTGATCAAAGACAAAAATAAACAAAATGACTTGCTCAAATGTTGCACAGGAAACTCATTTAGATTCGTTTACTCGAGCTCACCTTGTTGTCAAGTAAGTCATGAAGTAACAAATATCTTGATACACAAGATATGGAAATACTTTATTAACAATGACCTCATATAGTCCAGTTTGGTCACTGATCTTGGTTTGCGTTCCACCAGGTATAAGAACTGCCACTTTATGTGCAAGCAGTAATTTCACTGTTATTTTTCATATGAGTTTCTGGTTCCCATAGGATCTTTCCAGAATATTTCTGGCCCTTAGGGGAAATGTCACTGATGACCACTGGCCCTTGTTCATTCACAGAAGTTTTCCAGAAACATCCCATACTCCCATATGAATCCCATACTCAAAAGTAATTTGATTACTAACTACTGATCTAATCTGAATACTGTATTTCAAAAGTAATTTATTTACTGATTATTACGAACAAAGTAGTACTCATGAAGTAGAAACTTGCTTTGGCAACATAAAACAAAGAATAATAATAATCTATGATCAAATAAAAATAAGGGATAAGATAACATGCTGTGCTACACGTTTATCTGTTTTACTGTTTTACGACACAGATCTATGGATTACCCGACACATTTTGGTAGGGTGACTAAAGGTCACTAGGGCAAATAACTGTAATTTAATAATTACTAAATTTCCAATTGTAACATACATTACTGTGCTACTTAAAAAGTAATCTGATTATAGTAATCCCTTACTTTGTAATTATAGCCAAGTTACTGCCGAACACTGCTTGTGGAGGCCACCAAGTATATCGTGAAGTAGGCATTAGTCCATTAATTAGGGGGGCTGATTAAAATTCTTAATTATAGCTATCCCAGATTCAAAGAGGGGTATTAGTTATTATAATGACACTTGTGGCACAGTTGGGGTTAACCTGTTTTAAGACCACACATTCTGCATGTCACTTGTGTCCAAATCTTGTGATAGTGGTTCCCAGTGGGGGCCCAGCCCTCTGCTGCCCCTCTCTGCTCTGCCCCTGCTCCAGGGCACTGGGCACACTATGATCTACAGTCTCACACTGCGCTGTGGACCAGACTCCTGGCCTCACGTGTTATGTTACTACTATAAGAATTCAACTGAAATGACGAGAGAAACGCATTGCCCTTTGTTATATATTATATTATTAATATTAATTAATTATTAATATATTAATCTATATTAGTTCATCAGCTGTTTGTGCTGTAATTGTTAATGATCAGGCACATTCAGATGCATTATATGTCACTGAGCGCGGCACACGGGGCAGGCCGGTGCGTAAACTGCCTATGCCACAGGCCGGCTCTGCCCTGTAGTCTACACATTAGCCTCTTTGATTTGTTAAAAAAAAAAAAAAAATGACATTGAAATGGCTTTTATGTTAAAGGAACCGGAAAAGGAAAAAGCAGGGATTAGTGTTCAACTCGATATCCTGGAAGTAGGCTAAGGCAAGCACCAGCCTCAGTGCTCTTTAGGGCATAACATAACAGACTTTGTAAATGACGTATAGGGCGAATAAAAACTTAAATTGTAAGTTCCCATTCGTGTTGTGCTGATGCACAAAAGAGCTGTATATGCAGACATAGCGGTGTGTGCTATCTGTTGAAGCCTAGCAGCATCCACCATCTGTGGAAGTGGGACAAGCGAACAGATGGTCCCCGCAAGCCGCCGGACCGTGGGCTTAAGCGCGCATTGGAGGGTCCGTGAAAAAGATGAGTAGGCTATAGGTTGTTATTTGTCAGTCAAGTCCTAGTGTATTTGCCTGCGCGTTTTTCACCATGACAAAGCGTCTTTGAAGATTTCTGCTTGGAAAACACAGGCTCGGTTTTGCAGAATATTAAGACTCGACTCCTGCTCTCCCGTTAATTCCGTTAGACGTGCCGGTGGATTGATGAATAATGGTTGACAACCGTTTCGCCACCGCTTTGGTCATCGCCTGTGTGCTCAGCCTCCTGGCCACCGTGTATCTGTCTGTGGCCATCGGGACGCAGCACTGGTACCAGTACAGCAGCCCCTCAGTGCGCGGCGAAGCCAACGCATCTGATCTGCGCTCTCTCTACGAAGAGTTCATGGACGGAGAGTTTGACGAGAAAACATACAGTGACACGCTTTTCCGCCTCAACGGAACAGTGGGCCTCTGGTGGCGCTGCGTTTTGGTGCCAGCCCACGCTCATTGGTACAAGGATCCAGGTAGGAGAGACGTTTTGGCCGCAATTTCCTGGCATAGGGATTATAAACTTAACTCCGCTACATTCGGCAGTTAGATGTAAATTAGCCACAAATTGTCATACTCAAGGCATACTCCAGTGCCTAAGAGCAGGCCTACAGTTAGGCTAGGTCCTACTTCAAATAGAAGTAACCTATAAAGAAAGAAAGACATTTCCCAAACTAAACTGTAAAAAAAAAACTATTTGGGGAAACAGACTAATAGGCTACTCAAATGGTTGCCTTGTAAATTTCTGTTGGCCGAATTAAAAGGACAAAATACTGAAAATGCACTAACTCCACCACAAAATAAGAAAACACATAGGCTCGGCCTATAGGAGCAGTTCAAACCATTTCACATAGTCAACAAAATGCATTTGTAGCCTAATTGTAGACATGGGAACTTAAGAGGAACCAAAACTTTTACTCAAGTAAAACACTGTTACACTGTAAAATAGTCTATAGATGATTAGGCTACTCAAGTATGACGTTTGAAAAGAAGTACATTTACAAAGACACTCAAGTAAATGTAGTGTACATAGGCCTATTTGAGTAGCCTAAATGTAGGTTTAACTATAGGCTCCCCTCTGTCTGCAGTAGGCCTGACTATAGGCTCCCGTCTGTCAGCGGTCAGCCTGCTTAGGTAGCCACAGCTGACTATGGAGGCCTGATGCCAAGCTGCAATCTGGCCTAGTTCACCAATGTTTGAGAAGTTACTTTCAAAAAATAATATGTTAGCCTACACATGACTTGTTAGGCTGCTTGTTTGAAATTGAATAGGGCTGTTAGGTCTACGCGACTTAACTTTGTTATATTAAACATTTTTATTAAGTAACAAATGAATTGTTTAAAGGTGTCATCTCATCTGCATGATTCAATCAAAAATGGAATTCAGGTTAAAACCATACTTCAGAACATTCTCCATGATGATGGATGTGTTTATGCCATACTGAGGAATATTATAGCCAAAGGAACAAGCAGGAGGAGGCCCTCATCCAGACGAAGTAGGAGTCAGGTTTGTGGAGATGCAAGCCCACCCACAGTAAGGAGGCAAGGACTTGTGTTTATTTTCATATATGCACAATAAAAACATACAAGGGGAGGGTCTAGAGATGTGTTGCTTTGCATGGTATCTTTGACTCCACGTTGTGCGTTATAACTGCATAACACTTAGCTCCTTCTTGTTTAATGCTTTATATTTTTTTTATCTTTGACATATGTCTTTGATGTGATCTCTTTCAGATACCAAGTTTGTCCTGGAGTGCCGAAGCTTCACTCTGCCTCAGCAGTTTATACCCAAGTACAAAGAACCCGGTAATCACAACAGTGGAGAGGACCTGCTCCGTACCTGTACGTGTGTGACGCCTCATAAGATCATGTGCCACCTACACTTACAGTGAAATGGTTGAGTTACTAAGTGGCAGACATGTAACATATTGCCTTTGCTTACACTGTGCAGACCTGTGGAGGTGCCAGTTCCTTCTACCTCTGGTGTCTTTGGGTCTGATAGTGTTAGCAGCGCTCATTGGGTTCTGTGCCTGTCTGTGCCGAAGCCTCACCCCGACCTTGGCCATAGGAGTCTTTCACTTAATTGCTGGTAAGACCAAAACAGTTTGCTTTGTTTTTGCTTATGAAGCAGATATGTGAGCAAAATGTGGTGTTTTTATTTGTGGACTACTAATAGGAACAATGAATACAACATTATGTAAAATAATGCATAGAGTTTTCTCTTCCGGTGCTAGTCGTCACCTCATCTGTCTGTCGTGTCTCACAACACAATAATAATAATGATGCGTCTGAGTTTATATATTGCTTTTTTGGACTCAAAGACACAGAGCCAAATATGATGATTACCCTAACCCTGATTTCAAGATACTTTTGTTCGGAATAAGAAATTTATTACTGCCAATGGGATAACCACAAAACCACCCAGAAACACTTTGAAACAAGTCAAATCTCAGTTTGAGTAGTTTGTAGTAGTTTACGATGCAGAAAAGGTCTAGATAAAGACTTCCATCCTAGTGTTTTATTTCTTTCTGCCTATTTGAACATTGGCCTTTGAATTATATTAATAATTATTATGATTTCCAATCTAATCTCATATTCTTCTTGTTCATAAGGTCTGTGTACTTTGGCCACAGTGTGCTGCTATCTGGCTGGAATGGACCTACTTCACCGAGTATCAATGCTTCCAGATAAGGTGGATGGCTCCTTGGGCTGGTCCCTGTATTTGGCCCTGATTTCCTCCCCTCTCCACATGATGTCTGCTGCTCTGCTGGTGTGGGCCGCACGAAGCCACAGTCAAAACTACTACCGCATGACGGCGTACAGGGTGGCATAGACTCACACAGCTTACCTTCTGTTATTTAATGCCCTGCTTTCATACCAAGATGCAGTGGAAACAACGTCACGGCAGCGGGATGTGGGTTAATCTCTGTGTTGTGCCCCTTAATGGATTAAAGTGCACGTCGAGCACTCGGAACAACTATGCCACCATAATAAGTGTACTAAAGCATACGTCTGGATCAGCATAAGCCTTAATCATTTCCATTACACTTTCAGTTCAGTTTGATTCTATGCTGTAGTTCAGAGGAAAAGCACACAGCAGTCAACAGTACGGCCACTGACAAGAGCCTGTGTTACGGTGTAGTATATAGCAAGCAGCTCAAAAATGAAATGTTGGCGGTAGTAAGTATTTTGAGTAAAAGTGAGACTGACAACATCTTCTAAACCATGTATGTTGTTCCCAGTCAGTCTTTTTTGCCATTTCAATCCAAACAAAGTTAATTTACAGTTTCAAATTCAAAGTAAAGGCATTCAAAAAGTACAAAATGATTAAAAGCCTTTATTCCCACATGGCAAATTAGGATAAAAAGACACAAACGCGTGTTGTCTGTTTGCCCTGGTCCCTACACTGAAGAGCACCAAAAGGACAATTTTGCACAATCTCTACACATCCAAGTCGTACTTCTGCTTTCTAAAGTTTAGTTTGTGTATAACTGAGTGTGCTGCAGCCTTTGGCCACTACATTTAGGCCTGTGATATTTGGTCGGTCAGACCCCGCTCCTCTGGAGGCCTGACCTCCAGATACCGCTCCTCCTCTCTCCCCTTTAACCCTTCAGGTACCACTCCTCCTCACTCTCTCCTTTAGTCCTCCAGGTACCACTCCTCCTCAATCTCCCCTTTAGTCCTCCAGGTTCCGCCTCTCCTCACTCTCCCCTTTAGTCCTCCAGGTACCTCTCCTCCTCACTCTCCCCTTTAGCCCTCCAGATACCGCCCCTCCTCCCTCTCCCCTTTAACCCTTAAGATACCGCTCCTCCTCCCCCTCCCCTTTAGCCCTCCAGGTACCTTGCCTCCTCACTCTCCCCTTTAGCCCTTCAGATTCAACAGCTCTTTGGCTGAAGTGACGGCTGAAGTGTTCTAGCTCCATATTCAAACTGCTTTTCTTGTGGTTTGCTTCTGGTCGGCAGTGATCCACATTGGTCCTACAGGAGGAAACAGGGTTGGATTTGTGCCACTTTGAAAATATGAGGGTGTGAAGGCTTTAGCAAGAGTCACTTTTCTCTATTCACAACATTGTATTTTGCTATGAAATATGCAAAAAGGGTAATTCACAAATGTTGAACCTGATGTTTACTGTTGCGTGAACTCACTGTATCGCAACAAAAACCTGCACTTTTGTTTGTTGCTATTATCTCCACCACATCTGTATTAACATTATGGACCTGTTCGTGGGTGTCAGCTTCCTGTTGCATGTTACAACATTGTGAGGACTTTTTCCCCATTCAAAAGATACACCGCAATATTTTTATTTATTAATCGCTATGGCAACAGTCCTGATTTGTCAACGATCTGAAACCCGCGGATAGAATGTCGCCTGTGTCGTTCGAAACCCAGGAATTGGCGGTTTTCAGATCCTAGAATGTGATGATGTCATAGTCCCAGATGGAGGTTAAGAGCCACGTTTTCCTTTTGATTACATGAAATATCACAAAGCTAATGTTGAACCTGATCATTTCTATTTTTGAATTAACCCAAGAACTCACTGTATTACAACAAAAATCAGCATTTTAGCTTTTTATTTTAGCTGCCCCACATCTGTATTAGATATTATTGGCCAGTAGAATGTTGTGATGCTTGAAACACAGTAATGGAGCTGAACAGTGAGCGCCCCACCCACGGTTCCAAAACAAAACTTCCCATTGATTTTGTCATAGACTTTCCAAGAAAAAAAATTATATTAAAAGTTTGAAAGCTTGTTCGGGGATAGGCAGCTACGTGGTAATTAATGACCAAGAGACCTGTAATTTAAAATCTGTTTATGAAACTTTATAAACCACAACATTATTAAAACATTTAGCAGAATCTTGCATTTTAAACGTAATTTTTTTTGGACTTAAAACAACCACGTTATGAATAATAGTTAGCATGTAGCTGGTTAGCCTCCGCGATGTCACTGAATTCTTAATATTTGAATTTTTCCAAATGGTAAATTAATGGTATCCGGAATCTGAGCAGGCGTCACTAGAGAATCACTAACTGGAGTGTATCCAAGCCCAACAATGCGTCTGTCATAATACGCCTGAGCAGTTCACTTTGCAAAAAACCAAATGCCTGTGTTAATGCTTGATGGCACCTGTATCAGCCACACCCAGCACTCGTGTTTGTTTCTCCAATCTGGAAAGGCGGAGTGAGATATTTATAAATGAAGAAAGGTTGAGTTGTGTAAGACGTCTTTTGTGTGACATATCTTCTAGATAATGGAGCTCTCCGTGGAATCTGGGAGTGGTTGATACGTCAATGATATCTGTGCAGTGTCACCTTGTTATGTTGTTATTGTTTCGTCTTTGCTTTGGTTTTTATATTAACCTTTACTTTCGTAACGTTTTATATTCATTAAGTAGGCGTATGCGCTTTTTTTGTTGTTGTTTATATTCACTTCTGTCGCTGTACTCTATGGGAATTGTGTTATTTACTTTATTTACTTTATTTATTTAGCTGCCCTTTCAAAAAATCAGTTTTGACGTTTTAACAGGATTTAAAACAAAACAACTGTCAGCGTGTCACGAATGTACTTCGAAGGCCATATTGCGAAAAGCTTCCTTTGCACTTAAATCTTTTTTGACTACACCATTTTGAGTATTTGTGTAGTTGCTGATAGTGAATTTCTATTTTTGACCCCAGTGAAGTATATTTATATGAATGATCTCCAAATCGACGAGACGTTTAAACTGTAGTCCATAGAATGTTATTTTAAATACTACTAATATGTATTTGAAGCCATTGTGTGTGACAATCCAATGCTTTTTGTGAACGCTTGTGAATATATGAAAACAACAAGAATTAAAATATGCCATGAGACTCGTTCGTTTCAACTTTAGTAAAAATTTATTGCAATGTTTGGTTTTTCACCTTTGTGTCAGGTCACTTCTGATGGGCTTTGTTTGTTAACGTTCTGTCAGTGGCTCTGGTCCTGATGCGCCCGGAGAGTAGGAACATTTACACACCTCTTTCTTGACAAAGAGAAAGCAATGCCTTTTTCATAGTAGGCACATTCGTTTATGAAGAAAGGATAGAGAGATTCACTCCCATTGTAAGTTATAGTTTCACCTGAGAAAGTCTGGAAAACGGGATCCCCAGGATTCAGAAGGCAGAAGTCCTTATCCTTAAAGGCAAAAGGCATAATTAGTAACGTCATAGAAAATTATAGTCCTATGCTACACGTGCTTTTTATCAAGGCTATTCAGGTCAGTTATTTAGGTCAGTTCAAGTTCGTTTATGTAGAACATTTAAAACAACTTCAGCTGCCCCAAGTGCTTCACAAGAAACAGAGAGATAATAGAGATAATAGATAAAAAGATAAAAGATAATATAGGTATCCGGACTAGTGTTAAAGTGTTAAATGCCAGGGAGAAGAGGTGGGTTTTCAGTCTGGTCTTAAACTGTGTTAAAGACTTTAAAGATTTAAGAGGATCGAACAGGCAGAGGGTAAAAAAAGACGAACCAAAGAACCAAAATGACCAAACAGAACAAATCAAATCCATTATGTAATGATTATTGTAGGCCACAAGTAAACAGGATCTACCAGTTCTCTCGCTGACAAATGTTTTCATACAATATAATGAAGGCTCCAAAATCATATCTTACTCAAAAAAGCTATAAAAGACTACGATCCCAGTTCAATATATGTTCTTACTTAGATGAAACACTTGAAACATGCACTTTTGTTTGTAGCTATTGTCTTCCCCACATCTGTATTAACGTTATTGACCTGTTCATGGGTATCAGCTTCCTGTTACATGTTACAACATTGTGAGGACTTTTTTTCCCATTCAAAAGATATACCGGTTTATTTTTATTTATTAATCGCTATGGCAACCATCCTAATTTGTCATCGGTCCGAAATCCGCGGTTTGAATGTCGTCTGAAACCAAGGAATTTGTGGTTGTCGTCTGTGTCGTCTGAAACCCAGGAATTTGTGGTTTTCAGATTGAATAATGAGACGGGGTCAAGAGCCAGGTTTTCCGGTTGATTACATGGTGAAATATCTTAAAGGGAAACTCATAAATGTTGAACCTGATCATTTCTATTTTTGAATTAACCCAAGAACTCACTGTATTACAACAAAAATCAGCATTTTAGTGCTTTTTATCTTATAAAAGACTTGAAACTTTTGCTCGTTAGCGAAGTGCATCAGCCTAAACCTGTACATTTGTGTTTTTAAATACAACACATCCTGAATCTCGTCTGATATTGAGAACAATCTGTGCAGGAATGAGACATCTGCTGGGTGATACATGTAAGCCTGTTTATAGTCTATGTAATATGTGGCCTTTGTCTGTACAAAATGAAAAGTATGCAGTATACAGGTATGCAAACTATACTGTTGTTCCAGGCATCTGCGTCACACCCTTTGACGACGAATGTAAAAAATAGACTTCAGACCAACACCGAACGAGGCCTGACAAAACCTCAAACACTCAATAATAAATGTTCTTCCATGACAACACGATTAAAGTGATAAAACATAGCCACAGCACAACATGGACTCTATTGTCTTTTGCAGTAAAGAACATTCTTTCAAATCGCTATTAATAGAATTTCACCTTTGATGATGCTCTCATGCTACGTCAAAAGCTCTTACCGCACCCTGTTTGCATTTATATCGTTGCGTAAATAATAAGTAAATACACAAAATTTTACCAGAAAGTAGGACGTTAGCATGTTAATATCATCTCTGGGTTTGATACAGCCTTTACTTACACAATACAATTCTCACACTGAATATGATTATAATTATAGTGTCCGTTTCAGTTATGAAAATCTTGTTGGCCTTGTTGCATTGTAGCTTATACTGTGTCAGAATAGGGATCACAAATATTTAATAATAATAGTGCTAGAACTAGAGCAAGGCTTGTAAACGCTACATAGATATTTATTATTCTATTAAATTAAAGGTATTTAAAGGTAATGTTTAAACCAGTCCTGACGACACATTTTGAAGTTCAATATATCGCTGAAGTAAAAACGATAATACTGGAACTAATTTAACCCAAGAGCAGATTTAAACCACAAAAACTATTCTAAATCGACAATATTATTAAAAACTCATGAGATGGAATAAATAAACAGCAGAATGAAACACTTAAGTCGTTAGTTTGCATCTGTAATTAATTATTTATTCAACCTTTTACGGCTTAAATCTTAACATACAGTCAAAAAAACACCAAAAATGTCCGAGTAGTGCAAAGAAAAAGCACACATGATAAATATTGACCACAAAAAAATAGTTCTAGTTCATAGTTATATTAGTATGTTAGTATTAGGATTGTGAATAGTACTGATAGTTAGGCCTGTCCTGATAACACATTCTGAAGTTCAATATATCGCTGAAGTAAATATAGACGATAAACGATAATATTGAAACCAAAACATGAAGCAGAATTATTCACAAAAAAGTCTTCTAAATATTGTTGAGCTGTGTAAATGAACAGCAAAATACAACTCTTAAATCATTAGTTTGTGTCATTTTAGTTCATAATTTCAAACTTCTGCAGCTCAAAATCTTATATTGTAGAAAAAAATAAACAAAAACCATAAATACTGACCCTAAAATTATTCCATTTAAAATATACTGAACGATAAGTTGATATAGTCATTATTTTGACACGCCTTCTGACAATTCAATGTTATTTTATTTATATAGCACATTTAAATACAACTTAAGCTGCCCGAGCTCGCACACGCACACGCACGCTGGCTTTCCAAGTATATTGGAGACTGATCACACCTTTACCATAATTATAACATGCCGATCTAAAGCCTATCCTTAACCTACATATACTCACGGTGTCGCCCTAATAATGAAGTCCATATTCACATTCAAGTATAAAGACATGCTTACAATGTTTTTGAGAAACACCAAAACAAACACAGAGTTTACAGTAAGTGCGCTGTGCCTATTTGGTGACTAACTGGAAAATAAACGTCGAAATGCTCTTGTGTTTACTTGTATTGTTGCCTTGGGTTTAAAGGATTACTTGAAATTATGTTTATTCCTCACCTGAAGTTGAGGATGAACGGCTGCTACTATATCGTGAGTACTGCAGTCGCGTGGGTAATCGACGTGTTTTACCAGAGTGAACACATCCACAGGACCCCCTTCAAAAATGGTTCCTGGAGCAGAAATGAAAAGAGGTTAGAAGTTAGAATATTTATTTCAAACTTGCCCATATAATTCACATAAAAACATAACAGTCAAGCCCCGGGGCCTAAACATGGCCACTCATTGAAGTTAATAGGCTGTGTTCAATAGCGTATCTCGAGTTTAGCCTTTAGCGGCTAGATACAAAGATTAAAAAGCATTTTTAAGACAACAGACGGATTTTGAGCTGAGAAAAAGTTTTATGATCTGAAATAGGTAAAAATCGACACAAAATCCGACCTTTGTGAAAGCTGTAGGTGCCCTGTCAGTCCCTGTCAGTCCCTGTCAGTCCCTGTCCCAGTCTCTGTCAGTCGAGCACGAGCAGTTTGTGATTACATTGCACTTTATGAGAAAAATCCTTTCTGGGCAGGAGGGATTTTTTCATTGTAGTACCAATGAGTGGCCACTAATCCAACTCGAGACCGCTCTAAACTAGTAATACTCTATCCAGTTATTTTAACAGATCCATGATAACAGTACAGGCACAAACACACATATGCATGGTTTGAAAAGGTCGAAGGAAATCAAACTTTTATAGTGTTTAATGCAGCTGTTTACTTACCGCAGTTAAACAAACGGATCCAGTGAAGCACGTGCTCAGTGGCAGTTTTCATTGTTGTGTAGACATTGGACCTCACTACACCATGAGGCTGAGGGCCGACTTCGATCGCTGTAAAAATACATTGAGGAAAAGTCACAAAACACCAGTAATCAAGACAAATAACTGAAGCAGAAGCAGTGAAAGAGAGAAAGGGCCTATATTACCCAAAATGGACTCTTGTGAGGTTTAAGTCATGTTATAATGCTGTGACCTCCTCAAAAACATACCTGGAGTTGTGTTTTGTTTCATTCACACATGTCCGAGTAACTCTTTATTAGTCTGTCTACATCTCCAAAGCTCAAAATGCTCTGTTCCACCTTGTGATGTCATGAAGCGGTAGTTTTGCAAGTTAACAGCTCCTTTTACCTTTAGCTCAGTAGAGATGGGCAATTCCAGGGCTGAAATGAACCAAATCAGTGAAGGTGTATGGAGTTTAAAAACACAGTGGAGCACTTCCTGTATTAGCACATGACATCACAAGGTGGAACAGAGTGTTTTATTACACATTACATCACAAGGTGGAACAGAGTGTTTTCAGTTTGAGAGAAGACCTCAGCCTAAATATGCAGGGTAACATGTGTGAATTAAACTAAACACAACTCCAGGTCTGTTTGTGATGAGGAACCAACATTAGAACAGAGATAAAGATATAGATAATTATTTTTCAGGTGAATCTGATCCTCCTGTAAACTCACTTGACATGATATAAACTGCAGTGAAGGTGACACCCTATGCCTTCGCGTGTATAATGCAGTACTGTCTGTTACTGAACACCATCACAGTAAGAAAACAAAACACAACCCAAGGTATGTTTGTGATGAGGAAACAACATTATAACAGAGATCAGAGAACAATGAATAGCGTAGCTCAGATGCACACAAAAACATTTAAATATCGTCTCTCTGGCTCCACTGCTTTTTCACTTTAGAACAAAATAAAGACTTAACAGTAATCTGCATCACAAAAAGTCAACTTTGCCTGTTTTATACCAAGTTGATCTGTTGTTGTCCTTCAAAGTTTTTAGATAGTATTCTATACAGTTGTATGAAATATTTGAAAAAGAAAATAAAACGACACAAACCGAAACCATGTTTGCCAACTGAATCCAGAGAGTAAGCTTCATCCTGAGGCAGATCAAAATTAATGTATCTCATTGGAATATCAGGAATACACAGCTGTAACAGAGACAAGAGACACAAGAGGTCACGGCCTACACATCTCAGCATGAACTGAGGGGATGGATTTCTAATGAGTCGGCTCTTTTGAACGATTCCTTAACGTAAACGATTGGAACCGGATCTCATTTTTGAAAAGAAACACGTTTGGCATCATAATAACAGTTATGATCCCAAATATGTAGTGAAACGTTTTATTTGTGTTATTCATAATGCCAAAGGGTAAACACACTCCCACTCTCAATTTGAACCATTTTAAACAAATCTTAGTCTTGGTTGTTTCACTTTGATTAGTTTGTAGATAAAAATGAGTTCCCATATTGGTTTCTGTCATATAAATAAATATAAAAGGAGAAGAAAGAAAGAACGGATCCAAAAGATTCGGATCCCGTAAAAGACCCGAAAGTCCCATCACTATTCTGTACCGTCTCCTTTAACTTACCTGTAGATGTTTAAATATGTGCATGGAAATCCAGTCTGAATCTGAACATGAGATTAAACACAGCCCCATGTTGGCCGTGGTGTTGTGGAGGTCACATATAAAGTCCACAGAGTCTGGGCTGCCCTTGGGGCCGAGCAGAGCGTTGATTTCCCGGGATCTGATCACTTCATACGGAGCGCTGTCGGATAACGGAGCGCTGGAGGAAAACCAAAGGGAAGAGAGTTAGTGCTTTATGACCGCTGATAGTGGTGGATGAAGTAATCAGTTGTGTTACTTGAGTAAAAGTACGGATACAGAGGTAAAAAAAAGTTTAAAAAAAAGTAAAAGTATCACATGAAAAAATCTACTTAAGGAAAAGTATTCAAGTACCCATTTAAAAATGTACTTAACGAGTAAAAAGTAAAAGTATTTCACACAAGTGTTGTTCATTTGTTTAAGTGTAAATATATTGATATTGATTCAAAAATGATTCATATTTTGGTCACAGGAACGACATGAATCAATTTCTTAATTTTTCTCATGAATTTTGTGTATTTATTTTTGTTTGCTCAAAGCCGAAGCTTGAACTCGAAAACTTTAGTCAGGATGTTTCCACAAACATGGTAAAAATAACCCCTCAAATCATATGAAAAGTACTTTTTACTTTTCAGTCCAGTTCAAAAATGTAGTGGAGTGGAAAGTACAGATACTGCTCTCAAATGCAGTGAAGTAAAAGTAAAAAGTATCCGCTGTAAAATGTACTTTAGGTATCTGTACTTTACTTGAGTACAGTACTTCGTTACCTTCCAACACTGCCCATAGTAATGCCAGTAAGTCAGTTGTAAAAATGTGTCATGAATGAGGCCCACAGAAACTAAACACACCCGAGCTGTTTACAGCACAGAGAAACTGTTTGAACTGCCCCAAGGTGTGAAACTTCCTTTGGTCACTTGGATTCAGCGATCATATGAAATTGGGTTTTTAAAATGTAAAAGGCTGTGCTTCAAAAGTCTAATAATATTTTGAGTGAACGTTTCATTTTGGCTCCTTTTGTCTGTAAAACCATCATCTTACGTCAGGGCATCGTGTGAGAAGCAGCGATTCAGATCCACCTCTATGTATCTAAGGCACTGCTGCATGGCTCTGGGGTTGGACAACACGAGGATGGGCTGGTTTCCATCGTCATCGTCCGCGTCCTGTCTCCTCTTCATCAGCTCTTTGACTAAATAGACCCCTGATAGTTCGTTCCCGTGGGTCCCTCCACACACGGCCACACGGGACAGTTTCGGAAGACACGCCCCCTCCTGTCTGTCCATCTGGGGCAGAGACACACAGAGTTTAACAGCGTGTTCACACTTGCAACCTTCAAGGCACTCAAAGCTCAAAGCTGCTTGTCCTGGTTTGGGCCCAGTTTAACTTGTAATGTTGATTCTAGTCCTGCTTTAGTCCTGCTTTAGTCCTGCTTTAGTCTTGGTTTAGTCCTAGTTTAGTCCTAGTTTAGTCCTGCTTTAGTCCAGCCTTAGTCCAGCTTTAGTCCTGCTTTAGTACTGCTTTAGTACTGCTTTAGTACTGCTTTGGTCCTGGTTTAGTCCTGGTTTAGTCTTGGTTTAGGTTTGGGTGTAGTCCTAGTTTAGTCCTGCTTTAGTGCTTTAGTATGCTTTGGTCCTGGTTTAGTCCTGGTTTAGTCCAGGCTTAGTCCTGGTTTATTCCTGGTTAACTCCTGCTTTAGTCCTGGTTTAGTCCTGGTTTAGTCCTGGTTTAGTCCTGGTTTAGTCCTGGTTTAGTCCTGGTTTACTCCCAAACCTGATGTTGTTTAAACATTCACTACCAGTCAAAAGACTGGACACACCCACTCTTTTTAATTTTAAATTTTTAATTTTTATTACATTCTACATTTTAAACACACACAGGAGACATCAAATATATGAAGGAAGATATATGGAATTATGCAGTACAGATATATGTACAAAGATATTTTTCGACAAAGCAAAGGGGGGCTACTTTGCAAATTTGAATATAAAAAAAATCCACATATCTGCTTCATATATTTGATGTCTCCTGTGTGTGTTTAAAATGTAGAAAGTAGTAAAAAAAAAAACAAAAAAAAAAAAACAGTGCGTCCAAACTTTTGCACGTCGTCTCAGTGTGGCCCATCACTGTAATTTGTAAGTTGTAAGTTGTAAGTTCTCCAGTAAAAACATCCTCTCTCTGTGTTCTTGGTGGTACACTTTGAGCCCGTTTCAGTCAGGTCTCTGGGTCAATTTAGGTGTGTTCTTTTGGCACCAGATGAAGCAGACCCTTATGTTTGGATGTATACGAACTTGGACAACACTTGCTTAATTATAGAAACTCATTTGTAGAAGGATGTAGCCAACACTGCAACAACAAGCGATCTATTGATTTGAAACCTTACCTCTGGCTCTTGGCTTGCTCTGCAGGTTTTAATGCTGTCCAGATGTTTCACTGAGAATATTATGGTCTCTAAAGGAAGATATATATATTTCTGTTTTTAGAATCAAAAATTTCTTCAGAAAAAATTATTAAGTTGAGCAGATTTACCTCGTCTGGCTTTTCTCCCCGTGGTTTTTACTTCTACTGAATCAGCACTCGTTTCCTTCTCGGGACCCTCCAGTCCTCCAGCCCTCCACTGCACTGCGCTACATAGCTGTTTGCAGAAGAGGAAGGGAGTGT
>KN470218.1:0-17623 GCA_000787095.1 Periophthalmodon schlosseri
AACAGCACAAATCAGCTGTTGTAGTTCTAACTAAGTCTAACTTGAGTAACAGAGCTTCAGACTGAGCTGTGCCTTCAGTTAGCATCACACCCCAGGAAATGTTGTTGACATCAGCTGCAATGTATCATTTAGTTCAACCATCTGTGGACCAAAAAGTCTAGTCCGAGTCCGACTTCCTCCTGCCTGTAGCCTAGTGGCACAGCATGGCAGCCAGTCCCTTTTATGAGTATCTACTACAGGAGGTTTATGATGTGAGCAGAGGAGAGGAGAGGAGAGAGGAGCCGTCTGAGGAGAGGAGACGGGCAGGCCAGCGGGCAGCCTCAGGTTTCACCCTAACCTGTGCCCTTTGACCCCAACAGCCATATAAGGGCCAAGAGGAAGTCCATCACACCTCACAAAGAGCCAGCGGGGGTCGGCCTCTGAGTCCAAGTTGCAATAGCTTTTCCTGTTAGCAGAAATTTGTCTCCGTTTAAGGTTGTAATTTTTATGTGTAATCTGGCTACTTAAAATACTTCTGGGCCCCTTAGCATTAGGTATTTCACGTTTTACAGTTTAGTCATCTCAGCGAATAAAAAGCTTCCTGCGCCCTCTGCTGGCTACAGTGGGGACTATATAGTAGGTTAAATTGGGGCTGAAAAGTAGATTACGAGGTGCGTATAGAGTGGCTATTTGCTTTTTTCCCTTTTCTTCAGTAGAGATGGGCACTTCCAGGGATAAAATTATCCAAATGATTCTAGTGGAGGTGTATGGAGTTTAAAAACACAGTGGAGCATCATAACACAGATCAGAAAATAATGTAATATGGGCTCTTTAAAGATGCACACTGTAACATTTCCGGTGTGGGTGTCCGTGACTATGGAGATGTTTCTGGTTTGTCTGGAATGTTCTACAGCATGGTATTAAACTTATTTAAATTACGAGCTCTTTTCTTGCTCAAAAATACCTTGAAAAACATGCATTCTTACTGTGAGTGGGCTCGCCTCTCCAAAGATCTGACCTTAAACTTGGCCTGGTAACGTTACCTGCTTGTCTTCTTGGAGATAGATATGCTGAATGCCATACTGTGGGACATTAGGCAAGTTTATACAGTATTAAAACAAGTAGGCGGTGGGCCCTCCACCAGAAAAGTTACACAGTGCACCTTTAAAATTATGTCATACATGCATGTTTGAGTAATTTAGTGATCTCCCACAGGCCCTATTTGAACCCTCCTTACTGTTAGCTGTAAGATTCTGTCCAAAGCTCCGCCCACAGGCCTACGTCACCCATGCTCCCACACGACAATTCTCCATGAATCTACAAAAACATGATTTACAGTTTATCATCTCAGCGAATAAAAAGCTTCCTGCGCCCTCTGCTGGCTACAGTGGGGACTATATAGTAGGTTAAATTGGGGCTGAAAAGTAGATTACGAGGTGCGTATAGAGTGGCTATTTGCTTTTTTCCCTTTTCTTCAGTAGAGATGGGCACTTCCAGGGATAAAATTATCCAAATGATTCTAGTGGAGGTGTATGGAGTTTAAAAACACAGTGGAGCATCATAACACAGATCAGAAAATAATGTAATATGGGCCCTTTAAAGATGCACACTGTAACATTTCCGGTGTTACAGTTCCAGTTGTACAGCTCCACATCTGCACATTTAATCTGTGTAAACAGTAGAGCTGAATCATTTGGGAAAAATATGTAAATGTGATTTTTCTCAGAAGCATTGCAATTGTGATTAGATTTGCAGTATATGTTTTAATAGTAATCAGTTCAAAGTTCAAATTTTAAATACATCCAGAAGAATATACCTTGAAAAACATGCATTCTTACTGTGAGTGGGCTCGCCTCTCCAAAGATCTGACCTTAAACTTGGCCTGGTAACGTTACCTGCTTGTCTTCTTGGAGATAGATATGCTGAATGCCATACTGTGGGACATTAGGCAAGTTTATACAGTATTAAAACAAGTAGGCGGTGGGCCCTCCACCAGAAAAGTTACACAGTGCACCTTTAAAATTATGTCATACATGCATGTTTGAGTAATTTAGTGATCTCCCACAGGCCCTATTTGAACCCTCCTTACTGTTAGCTGTAAGATTCTGTCCAAAGCTCCGCCCACAGGCCTACGTCACCCATGCTCCCACACGACAATTCTCCATGAATCTACAAAAACATGATACAAAAGTGAACGCAGCAACTTCGTCCCCATGCTCCACACGACAATTCTCCATGAATCTACAAAAACATGATACAAAAGTGAACGCAGCAACTTCGTCGGTATCAATGCCCTAACAAGAAAGTCACCACCATCATCAGTAACCCCGGCCGTACTGCCACTAGACTGTGTTGACCTTTAATGAACCTGGGCATCCTGGGCCAATGTGATCAATTTCTGAGCACCTGAGCACCTGTTTTGTACAGCTCCACATCTGCACATGTGTCTGTGTAAACAGTAGATCTGAATCATTTGGGAAGAATATGTAAATGTGATTTTTCTCAGAAGCATTGCAATTGTGATTAGATTTGCAATATATGTTTTAATAGTAATCAGTTCAAAGTTCAAATTTTAAATACGTCCAGAAGAATTGCCAAAAAGACTGAAATGTGAACTGACACGTTTTAAAACACAAAAAGGAAATTCTGGTACTTCATAAATTGCAGCCGTTGTGATTTGCTAATTGCTAATTGACCTTGCAGCCCTGGTAAATAGTGAGTGTATGTTTTATTTTCTGTAACATCCACCTGTCGGGGGAATTAGATGGAGATGGAAATGATCCCAAATCTGTAATCTGGCATATTTACATTTGCCACCAGACGCTGGCTGCTACGATCACTTAGTGTAGCCAAGCGAGGAAAAGTCAAGTCCAAGGAAGTCACTAAGGGAACTTAATGGAGTCCCACAGTGGACAGGGACTTCGGCTTCAGCAAGTCTCATTCATTTTTTAATATGAAATGTTTAAAGTAGCCCAAAAGAGTACATTTCTAAATTAAAGCAGACCTATAACGCAAAATCAACTTTTCAGAGCTTTTAACCATGTTATAGTCGTTTCCCTCACTCTCCTGTTCACTCTCAAAGTTATATTCAGAGCATGTTTGAGCAATATTTAATCGCTTATTTTCAAGATGCCATTTTGCCGATCAATTCCTGTTTCACTGTTAACGTACTTACTGCGTTCTCCTGTGTTTATTTTCCTAATCTTTCTTAATCGTAGTCATTTTGGTACAAATGAAAATCCGCTACTCGCTAGTGTGATCTGAAGCTACCCATCGGAGGGGCCAACTCTTTGTTGTGATGACATCGGGGGCTCCCTTTGGACACTGCAGTTTTCTAACGTGGAAGTCAGCGTACATGTTTCTTTTGGTTGTTTTATTTATGAATATTGTGATTTAAAATGATGTAATAATCCACAGGTGTCATAGATTACAACTATATAGCAGACACAAGTACAATACGTCTCCTTTCACAAACTCAGACCGCTGCGTACTGTCCATTTTATGCATTTCGTCTATTGCAAACCTGGTAGAAATATTCTCATAAGTTGCTAGGTTATGTTTTGGGATGGGAGCAGATTGATTGCACATTGGCGGCACACCCTGTTTCGCCATCTGAAAAGGCCATTCTAAAGCTGTACACACGCCACAAATAAATAGCTGCTAGCTCCAAAGTAGAGAAGACATTTGTAGCGTGCATGGATATAATGAGAATGGGTCTGGTGAAGGTGTGGACTTTTTAATTTCCCATGTATTTGTGCAAAATGTGTCTTGCCGAGCTCCTGAGCTCTTGAGGCCAAAATAATTCCGCTGTGTGCTGTCTGCTTCTAATTAGAATTTATTGTGTGTTATTGTCTGATAATCAGGAAGTGCACGTTAGGATGATATGTGTTAGCTTGACTGTCACGGAAAAACTCCGCTCTGGTCTCTGAGTGTTATAAAAAAACGCTTGCAAAGTCATCGCAGTGAATAATTACAATGCTCAGAATGCATAAAGTAAGTGAGGAATAACTTTGGAGCACAAAACTGCAACCTGTTTAAAATGAACCACTTCTGTTTTTCATGTTTTTAAGACAGTCAAAATCAGGTACAGCAACTTTGAAGTTTCTAGAGGTAAAGTTCATTTTTCCACAGACTTTAGAAACATTCAGTTCTTTTAAATTCAATGCATTTTGCGGTTGCTTCGCACGGCTGCACAAAATTGGAAAATCAACAGTGAAACAGTCATTGGTCAATAACAGACGAGCAGATTCACCAACATTCACAAAAAAAAACAAGCAGATGGAGAACAGGCCAAGAAAATCCCCTGTCCTTACACCAGGGCTCCAGACAGACACAGCTGAGCGGAGGCTGAGCTCAGGCTGGGTCTGTGTCAGGGCCGAGTGTGACCCGCGGACGTCTCTAGTATCTGCCCAGGACTTCAACTCAACCATCTTTTTGTTTTAATAAAAAGCCGTTCACACACAACACCGCACCGCTCCGCTTGTTTCCTCCGTGACTGTTTAAATTGCTGTTTAAAGTTTTACAGCGTGCTCATCTCACTCCAAGCTGTGTCCCCGCTGAGGACAGGGTCAGCGACTGTAGTTTCAGTGATTAAAAAATGAGTAAGTGTGTTAGCATCAGGCGCTGACTGCACGCTGAGTGTGTACAGCTACTCACAATCTGCAGCGTCTGTGTTAGTGTTACTTTCATCTGCTGTTATGATCCTCACATGAGAGATGAGTATAGAGCACTTTTACTCCGGCTACTGTATATATAAAGTCAATCAACGTGTCAATAATAAGAGGGGGGCTTTAGAGAAATTCTTATCTTAATTCTTATCTAGTTACATTTATTTAAAAAAAAAAAAAAAGGGGTTATCCAGCCAAATTTAAAGTTAACTCGTAACTGAGCGCAAGTTAGATTACTAGTTATTCTTAGCTTTACCGTCACAGCAAAAAAATGTTGTGAACAGGGCTCATAAACTCATTGCGGTTAATAATTAGGATGCTCAGAATGTATGAGGTAAGTGAGGAATAACTTTGGACCACTGCAAACCGTTTAAAATTAACTAGTTCTGTTTTTCCACAGTTTTAAGACCGTAAAAATCTGGTCCAGCGCTTTTAAACATATCTCTCAAATTTCATAATCCGTAAATTTACAGAAAGAATTTTTACCGTACTTCCATACGTTCTTACTAGAAGTTCCCTCCCACTGTCATGCTCCATTCTCAGGGGGCAAAGGTCACCACAGCGCACACAGTTGGGTTCCACTTAGCTAAAGGATTTGGTTCACTCCGTGTCTGAACAGGCTACTGCTTCACCTAGAATGAAAATACAGACACATGAAATTGAACTTCTCCAGCGCCCTCCATTTTCAAATTAGTTATCTTTAAAAATCTCATCCATCACG
The DNA here is from genome assembly GCA_000787095.1 of Periophthalmodon schlosseri. Taxonomy (NCBI): domain Eukaryota; kingdom Metazoa; phylum Chordata; class Actinopteri; order Gobiiformes; family Gobiidae; genus Periophthalmodon; species Periophthalmodon schlosseri. Next base: position 5,368 of record KN470218.1, read on the forward strand.
TCTGCGGTGCGTTTATGGGTGAAGTGCGCGCGTGGAGAGCCATAAGTCCCCGTGCGTAGCTAAAATATGACTGTTGCATTGGCCTGACGCTGCAGATTGGCCGGCTTTCTCTGCTAAAGAGGAGACTTGTGTGAGAGATGGTTATTCTAAGCGGATCATTGATCGCAGTGGGAGGCAGGGGCTTCCAGGGCCATGTGCAGCACGAAAATTCTCAGAAAAATGATACGTTCAAATACAGATATAATGACATCAATCAAGGAAGTTTCATGTGTCACGATTTTTTTGTGTCTTTAATAACACACCATATACCAACATGACTTCTATTTTACTTCTGTGGGGTATTAAAGATCACCGTGTTACCTTTTATTATTTTGAAAATGCTATATTTGCCCAAAACAATGTATAAACATATTTTATAAGTTTCACATTCATTTTTGACTGTGAGACTTTCCTCCCTTTGCTCTCTGTGTTAAGTCACTCCCCCTTCACAGCACTATCACAACACAATCAACATGCTTCCCACTAATGGCACTACTGCACATCGCATCAGGTTTGTCAAGTTGTTGTGTAGTTTTGTAGCATATTTTTGTATATTTATGGTGAATTGATGTATGGGAGCATGGGTGATGTAGGCTTGTGGGCGGAGCATTGCACTGAATCTTGCTGCTAACCGTAGGGAGGGTAAAATACTCAAACATGAAAGGATGACATCTAAAACCTCTTCAGGCATGTTTTTGATGAGGGACAAACATTATAACATGGTAGAAAGTAGTGGCTCTAGTGGAAACTGTTGTTGTGTCCTTAGGCAAGACATTGCTACCTTGCCTAGTGTAAATTTGGTGTTTGCGTGAGTGTTGGTGGTGGTCAGAGAGGCCCAGTCTCAGTCACTAAGTGTGGAGTACATTGCACGGTAAAGTGTTTTGGGCGTCTATAACAGTGGTTTTCAAACTTTTTTTCTGGCAACCCACTTTTTCTAATTGGTCACCTCTCACAACCCAACGCTGTTTTCTTTTTTTGTTTATTGGGTTTTTGTTTTTTGTTTTGTTTTTTAAATAAAGGCTATTAAAATAGGCATGCAAATTATCTAATATTAAGAAATTTGTTTTTTATTTGTTTGGTGAGGCAACAATTCCACCGTGTCCGCGCAGTGACAAAACGAGGGATGCTATGGACATATTTAAACCCGCGCGTCCCGTGAGTTACCCGCGGGACGGGTTTGGCCATGAAATGATCCATAGCCTCCATAGTGGGGCGGGTGGGGACGTGTTGTGAAAGGCTGGCCGCAGCTCCGCGCTACACGTGGATCTTTGCATTTAAGTCCGTCAAAATGACTTTCCTCATTAGGCTCGTTTCTCCGTTAATATGAGTCCCCTCTGCCCATGATCTGTCTGTTGGAGTTGATTTACCTGTGTCTGTCTTCCTCCTCCTCTGCTCTGCTCCTCTGTTACGCAGGCAAGAGCGAGCGAGGGAGAGAGAAATTAGTCTCTAGGCTAATTCATTTGTTAAAAAGTATTATTGCTCAGATGCTGATCCTATATTGTCACCAGTTTAGTTGGCCCACTTTCAGAAACTTTTCACACTGAATCAAAACCGGTTGATAATGACGTTGCATTTCAATGCGCAGACTTTTTAAAGGACGCGGGTTGAAATAATAGATGCCGTGATGCGCCGCTCAAAGCGCAGATCGGTTGTATATGAAGGCGCGAGCGCGAGCGGTGGGCACGAGAGAGAAGGTAAGGAGTGCGCGCACTGAGCTGTCTCATCACTCAAAAAATACTTTCTGCATCAACAGTTTTGAGAACAAGTAGCGTTTTATCTGTGTGCGGAGAGAAGGGACTGTTTTATCAGCAGGCAGCCTTCTCCGCTCCGCACTGAGAGCAGCGTCTCAACGTTCATTCACTTGGAAACTTCATGCGACCCAACAAAAATCTCCAGCGACCCACCTTTGGGTCGCAACCTCAAGACTGACAACCAATGGTCTAGAAAGATGCTATATAAATCCAATGTATTTGCTTCTGTTGTTAAGATGTTATTGCTTTGTCTAGAATGTGCCTTATGGTATTAAATGTATCTATTTACATGGAGATAAGGAGATGAAAAAAGTTGATTACCGTACTGTGGAACATTCCAAGCACAGCTCTACGGCGCATATAAACAAAAAAGACAAAATTTTTTCGTAAAATATTAAATATAATTATGTTTCAGTTATAGCTATATAGTTAGAATCTATGACACCTGTGGATCATTATGTTATAATTAGCACATTTTAAAATCATAATATTCATCTGAAATGACTAAATAAAAGAAACAAGTCCACTGACTTCTGCATCAGAAAACTGCGGTGCCCAATGGGAGCTGACGTCGTCGTAAACGTCATCACAACAAAGCGTCACTAAGTTGTTGGCACCTCCTATGGACAGCTGCAGATCACGCTTGCCAGCCATGGACTTTTTTCATTTGTACCAATGATGCTGCCAATTCCTGTACGTATCACCGATTAGGAAAATACAACTGAAGAATGAAGTAAGCACAGAGCAGTGGGTGCATGCCGGTGGCGGTGAAAAATGGCGTCTTGAAAATAAGCGATTAAAGATCGCTCAAACATGCACGAATCACTCCAGATGCAACCTTGAGAGGATAAATGAGAAGGGAAACAACTATAACATGGTTAAAAGCTCTGAAAATCGATTTTGCAGAATAGGTCTGCTTTAAGAATTCAAATGAATGTTTCGCCTTTTCTTGATTGCTTTCAACAAGAGCAATGCTGCTGCCAAATGGAAACCACACTTACATATAGATACCAAGGCTCTGAGTGTTCAAAACAAGATACAACAAGAAGTGAGCTTTAACTGCAGGTCATGTCCATAGTTTAAACGGAGGGCAGCCGTAAATCCAGGTGTACACTCTCAAACTTCCAGCACAAATGTTGACAAACGCTACGTAACTGCACGGTGATGTCTTTGAAGGGGAGTTATGAGGGAGACAGGTAGTGGTTTGGACTTTGAGGGGCACTTTAAGATAACTCATGTCACGGGTATAAATACAGAGGGGCTCCGGTGGCCCGCCCCACGCTGACAGCACACACACACATATATATACACACACACCTGTTTGAGGTATCTGTACACACTGTGCCGTTGACCCTTTTTCATACTCACTACGTTTACAGGTACACCATGATTACTGGACATCTTACCTAGTTCAATTTAAACTGATTTATCAAAATGCATGTAAACTTGGGAACGACCATTGAGGTGCCGTGGTTTGAATCTCAAAGATCCCAGTGACACATCTGGAGAAGTACTTGGATATTCGCTGTATGTAACGGTGCAGTCCAATTTGCATTAGGCGCTGACTAGGAGAGGCGTTCAACTGCACGGGGTAAGAAACAGCCAGGAAAATATTAGGCATGTGTTTGAAAACTACCAAAGCTTCAGTGTGTATATTTGTGTTGTGGAGAGCAAATAACTTGTGAGTAACGCAGTTCGTAGCACGTCTGAAAACTAAATGTTGAATGTAAATGAGGTGTTATCTAAATCTGCCAAAAGAGTGGTCATATTTATGATAGCCGTTTTATTAGAAACTATAGCTGCAAAGTATTCGTGCTTATGCTAAATTATTAGATGCCGTATCTCTATCTCTACACTTATTTGGTCTTTGACCTGCTGCGGACTGAGACAAGAGTGATCTGACAGATTTTGGGGATGCTTTAAATTAGGTGGTTTTGAGCACTCAATTCTCTGTGCATGTAATTGTAGTGAGTGTGATGAGAGGTAATAGCTAAAATACCAGTTGAAGACAGTATTTGTAATTACAATCATTATCTAGACCCTATTGTATGCTCACATAACACTGCTAGATAGTACCTATGTCCCTGCTGTCTGACAGTATGCTAGGTTTGGTCTGCACAGACATGGGAGATTCAAAATAAAGTCATGTTTTGGAGTAACACATAGCAGCTAAATCAGTGCTACTGCAGGATTCAGAATAAAAGGGAAAATTGGACAAAAGACTGATCAGGCATTTGACCTTCAGCTGCAGCTGGAGCTGAAATCCTCTGGAAATGCCACTTTATCCATAATCCATTTGTTTGTACAAATATCTACCACGATCTGAGTTTTGGATCTGGCAACTGGAGCTACTGACGACGTGTTCTGCTATAATGCATTCAGAGGGCCTGGGACTTTAATGGTCCTATATTACACAAAATGGATTCTTATTAGTTTTAAGCTATGTCTTAATGTTGTTACTTTATTAAAAACATACCCGGAGTTGTGTTTTCTTTCATTATCACATGTTTGAGTAACCCTTTTATTATTATAGTTATTATTAGTCTGTCCACATCACCAAAGTTTAAAATGCTCTGTTCCACCTTGTGATGTCATCAAGTGGTCAGTTACCTTTTACCTTTAGTTCAGTACATATTGGCAATTTCGGTGCTAGTGAAGGTGTATGGAATTTAAAAACACAGTGGAGCACTTCCTGTATTACCACATGACATCACAAAGTGGAATAGAGTGTTTTCCGCTAAATATGCAGGATTTATGTGTTACACGTGTGTGAATGAAACAAAACAAAACTCCAGGTATGTTTCTGATGAGGAAACAACATTATAACATAGATCAGAAAATACAGGCCCTTTAAAGTAGACAACTAAACTAAAAAGATCTCAGTGCAAATAAATACTGATGACTTACATTGGTTTTGTAAATAAATACAAGCAAAAACATGGTTCTTGTGTTAATTATGTGTTTCAAATGTCAGAAAACGTGTTTCTTACAAGGTAGTGGGGCAACAGTGGCTTAGTGGTCAGAGCACTCGATTGCCACTTGATCTAGGTCCTGTCATTGTGTCCTTAGGCATGACACTTTTTCCACCTTGCATAGTATGATTGTGGTGAGTTATTGGTTGTGGTCAGAGGGGCTGATGGGGCAAATTGGCATCCATCAGTCTACCACAGGGCAGCTGTCACAAGGATTGTTGAGTGAATGAATAATGACTACAGTGTAGCACTTTGAGGCTCCGACAAGCCTGTAAAACATGTAACAAGTGTAAGGCCCTATTATGTTTAGTGCATTTTCCTTGTCCTAGTGAAGGTGTCACCGGGGCCTGACTTTAGACACGGTGGAGGGGGGGTGAAAGGTCTGAACAAAGGTCAGGTGAGGTTTCACATCTGCCTTCTACTGAGAAGAAAACAAATAAACTACAAAATTATAGCCTTTAAATCCAAAAAAGGAGAACAAAGGGCACTTATCTCTGAAGGTATGAATATATAGTACTCCATATTTTGTTTTGCTGAATTAAAATTTGGAGGCAGAATAACTTTTGACAAATCATTTTCAAACTTTTAATGCAAATTTGATAGTCCTGTCAAGTGCCACGAGAGAGCTTCTGAAGTCTCTTACCTGTCAGACCACAGCTCTTGTTTTGTCTTTCAGCCATTGCGTAAGGAGATTTCTATTAGGTAATTATCATGTATACCAAAAAGTGTTAGCATTGTTAGCAATACTTCAAAGGCTGAGAGGTGTCTGGCTGCAGACTCCCTCCGGTGGGGTTTAAAACTTCAAAATCAAATTGAAAACTTAACGCCAGCCTTAAGTGGAGTTTAGATTGGGCCCTAAAAAGTTCAGCCACACACGGCCTGATCTCGATTTCTGATTTATTTAGTCTTTTCAAAAACAAAATAAAAATGGCTCTTAGTATTGATTTCAATAAACAATACAGCTCTGTAGAGGACTAGCTGTAGACCTCTCCATTCAAAAACTCCAACCATATCATCGAAGATTAGACATGATCATAGTCTGTATATATAAATGGACATGGTTAACCCGCGTTCCAAATAGGAAGTGAACATGGGCGCGCTTCCAGCTCCATCGACTCTGGCTCCAATTCACTTTACATTAGAAAACTGTCGCCCCTCTCTCTGTAACTGCTGCTCTCAGGCTCGTCATTTTGGCCTTAAAATGTTCATATTAACCCGCTCTACATGATCCTGGCATTTTTATTTCGCTATTGTGTCCGTAAATCAAGATATGAACATTAATCAACTCAGCTTCTTTCCCCGAGGTCGTTCACGGTAGAGTTAGCAACAGACTTGATTGACGGCGTTGCTAAGCGCCTGCAACAGCCTCGCTCCAGGTTGGTCCTTTGGTTGCTATGATACTCACAGTTGCTCAGCTTGCTTAGCTCCAAATTCGCCCCTATAACCGCTCTAGCCTCGATGAGCTTCATTTGACTGGAGCCGAACGCTATGGGTGACGTCACACTCACTTAGTCCACTTCTTTATACAGTCTATGGACATGACTGAATCATAATCTTTCGATCTTTCAATTAATTGCCTGGCATAATGTGTGCATCCGACAGGGAATCCTTAGAAATGGAATTACTGTACCTTTGTTTATCTTCTTTCAAGAAAATAAACTTCCTTTCACAAGCCAGCCAAAGAAATGTAAAAAAAACAAAAGAAAAAAAAAACAAAAACGCTGCACTCCGTAAAACTTGGTGATTTTACCAAAACGAAAAAGAACATGTCTTTTTTTAGAATCCACCATGTATCACTGATTAAAGGAATCATAAATCAAAGAAAGAAAAGAGCATGTGTAGGGGGTATTTTGTAAGTAATGGCGTCCTGAAGAATAAAGATTACTCAACATGCATGAATCACTCTGAATACAGCTTCCAGTGGGAGAAGGGAAAAGCATTATAACATGGTTAAATGCTCTTAAAAGTTGATTAGGCATTAGATTTGAGGATGCCAACATTTGAAAGCAGCACATTACAGATATATATATTTATCGAATGTTTTTTCAAGCTATTATTTGGGGTTTTACAATTTGAACAGACATATATGCATTTTACTTGGGAGTAAATTTGCAATGTATTGTGCAGAGCTGTAGGAAATGGCCATTGGGTCGGCTCTTTTTACAAATCAGTCCACAGAAATAAGACTGAGAGAGATGGTTTATCCAACTGTGATGGGACTGTCAAACAGCAGCTCTGGGGTCTGCTCCTCCCTATGACGGCACAATCACAAACACAGCTCCTGCAGTTCGGATTATGAGCAGGTAGTACTAGTGGTGGAAAGAGTACTGAAAATTTGTACTTATACCTAATTACAAGTACAAGTACTGGTGCATTAAACGCCCTGTACCTATTTTTTTTCATATGTATTTAAGCAAAATGTGTACCAGTATATATATATTGAGGTCAAAATAAGTCTGTTGCGTGCTGTCTGCATTTAATTAGAAAGCGTTTTAATGTCAATAATCAGGAAGTGTGCGGTTAGCTTTACTGTTACGGCAAAATTCCATTCCACTCCACAGTGTTGTGAAAAGTGCTTATAAACCCATTGGGGTGAATAATTAGGATGTTCTGAATGCAAAGGTAAGTGACGGAATAATTTTGGACCACTGCAAACCTTTTAAAACAAACTAATTCTGTTTTTATGTTTTTAAGACAGTAAAAATCAGGTATTAGGCTAGAACGTTTTCAGTGAGGGATTTAGTAGTTGGAGCTCCCTCTGCTGTCAGCAACGGGAATGAACAATGAGAAAAACATAGGAAGCCCTTATCTCCCCTGAGTGCTATGCTAAGAGAGTGTTTGTTGTGAACACAGTTTGACTGCAGAAGGAATCCGGTGATGGTTTATGGGCTTAAAAACCTCACAGGAGAAGTCCACTTTTACCTGTGATGCAACAATCTCGGGAATTTTTGAGTGCTAAGAAAAGACAGCTTTGGATTAATGAATTACTGAAGTAAGTGTAAATGAAGAAGGTATGTTTTTGATGAGGGGACAACAGTATAACATGGAAACACGGAAAATATTAGTTATTAATGACAGTTTTTGAAGCATTTTAGAACTTGATCAATCAAACTGTACAATCATTTTAACCACAATCTGCATATTCTCAGAGCTCTGGCCAATCAGGGCCAGGGTTGCAGTGCTGTTTTTTGAGGTTGTAGATATAGAAAGGATTACTCTTAAATACAAGTACAAGTACAGGTTTGTAAATCTACAAAAAAAACAAACAAAAAAACCCTAATGATTTTCGCAATTACAGTAGTATGAGTATTTGTAATTAGTTACTGCGTAGTACTGTCTCCTCAGGTTGAGATGAGGACAAAACAAGCCAAATAACTACTACAACTATTTTGTTCCTTTTTCTATAGTTTTAGCATAGTTGTCAAAGCTAGTAGATCGCCACTGATAACATCCTAGGAAAGTCTTGAAAATGGATGGAAAACCCTGGAGCGATTCATACTGCGAGGAAGAATGGAGGGCAGAGCAAAAAGAGTGCGGAGGTCTGAAGATAGTGGTGAAAAATGACTATTCATTCTGGTGTGGTGCTCTAAGGTAACGCTGGAGGAGGAGGGAGGAGACAAGGGTCTGGAGGGAGTCCACGATCTTCAAAGAGGAGAACAATATGAGTTTGACCTTTGCAGAAGGGGTTGCAGCAGTGTGAACTTTGACCTCTGTAAATATATGGTTACACCAAAACATTCTTAATATATTCAGAGGCAGATGGGGAGGAATGGAGCCAGCGTGGAGCCTATTGTGTGCTGCATTTTATTACTATGAACTAAAGGTCATTTTAAGGGTCCTTTTAGATGGAGTGAAACAAAATGCAAGTTTAAGCTCCTGTGAGTAAATGAACAGGGAAAACATGGACAAAACTTTAGGTGAAAGAAATGCAATACAAATGAAGTTGTTTAGCAGGTGCTGCCTAATTCTCTAAGACCTAAAACTGGGAGATAATAGAGTAGAGATTAGGGCAAAACTATTACATATCTCTATGGATCTGACCCAAACTGCACTCGCAAGACTACACCTGCACGGGAGTTCATGCAAAAACTACCATTTATGCAGAAAAAAGGAAACAATATATTTATGTAAGACAAATTAAACAAGTGAATCGTGAGTTTAAACTGCCTTTTTACATATAAATACTAAATCTTCAGCAAGGCAAGTTTATTTGTACAGCACAATTCGTACACAAAGTAATTCAAAGTGCTTTACAGAATAATAACAATACAATTAAAATCACAATACAAACAAATTCAAACACAAATAATCATCATAAAATTAACATTAAAAGAGAAAAGTGTAGAATAAAAATTAAAAACCTTTCAGTCATATGCACAGCTAAATAGAGCTAACTGTTTTGAGCCTGGATTTAAACATCCAGTTTAGAGATAAATAGAGGCCTGTTTCAGATTTTAGCTGCATAAAACTGAAACACTGATTCCCCATGTTTAGTCCTGACTCTGGGCACCAGCAAGAGGCCGGTCCCTGAAGTCCTCAGAGTGTGAGATGGTTCATATGGCACTAACATGTCGGAGACGGTGACATTGTTGGTGCTGGGCCAAGGAGAGACTTGCACACAAGCAGAGCTGCTTTAAAGTCTATTCTCTGAGCCTGGTTCTAGTCAGGATCCAAGCAGCAGCATTGTGGATGTACTGCAGCTGTCTTACCGCCGGTTTGGAGAGGCCAGTGAGCAGTCCATTACAGTAGCCTTATCTACTGGAGACAAATGCATGGATAAGTCTCTCCAAGTCTGGTTTAGACAGTATACCTTTGATTTTTGCAATGTTTTTTAGATGGTAAAAAGCTACACATGCTACTGATTTGATGTAGCTGTTAAAGTTCAAGTCTGGGTCCATTATTACCCCTAGATTGGCTCTGAGCATGGAGTTATAAATAATAATAATAATTATGTCTAAGGCCCTCATTCCAGTTCAAAGATGGATTGCCTTTCCTAAAAAAATGCCTCTGTAACTCCCCTCTCAAACCCCTTTCTTTGGCTAACATCTGTACCTCACTATCTTCAAAGAAGTGGTTAGGCAGTGACGGTCCCTGAATCCTCAGAGTGTGAGATGGTTCATATGGCACTAACATGTCGGAGACGGTGACATTGTTGGTGCTGGGCCAAGGAGAGACTTGCACACAAGCAGAGCTGCTTTAAAGTCTATTCTCTGAGCCTGGTTCTAGTCAGGATCCAAGCAGCAGCATTGTGGATGTACTGCAGCTGTCTTACCGCCGGTTTGGAGAGGCCAGTGAGCAGTCCATTACAGTAGCCTTATCTACTGGAGACAAATGCATGGATAAGTCTCTCCAAGTCTGGTTTAGACAGTATACCTTTGATTTTTGCAATGTTTTTTAGATGGTAAAAAGCTACACATGCTACTGATTTGATGTAGCTGTTAAAGTTCAAGTCTGGGTCCATTATTACCCCTAGATTGGCTCTGAGCATGGAGTTATAAATAATAATAATAATTATGTCTAAGGCCCTCATTCCAGTTCAAAGATGGATTGCCTTTCCTAAAAAAATGCCTCTGTAACTCCCCTCTCAAACCCCTTTCTTTGGCTAACATCTGTACCTCACTATCTTCAAAGAAGTGGTTAGGCAGTGACCACCAGCAATCTGACCAGAACCTGGATTTTCTTTTACTATGGATTATACCTTGACGATTGAGGGATTACACGGCCAAAGATTTAACAAAGGGGTCCCAGGATTGACCCCTGGGGCACCCCACATGTCAGAGCCATATGACCTGAAACACAGTTTCCAATTTCAACAAAGTACTCCCTGTCTTCTAGATAGGACTTGAACCAGTTTAGTGCAGTACCAGAGATGCCCACCCAGTCCTTTAGTCTCTGTAAGAGGATCCCATGATCGATAGTGTCAAAGGCAGCACTCAGATCTAACAGGATCAAGACTGAGACTTTGCCTGCATCAGTGAGCAGGCGGATGCCATTTGTCAGCTTGATAAGAGCAGTCTCTGTGCTGTTGAGACTGCTGTCGGTAAATAACATTTTCAAGGACTTTGCCTAAAAGCGGCAGATTTGAGATGGGTCGGTAATTGTTCAGAATTGTGGCATCAAGACTGCTCTTTTGGAGGAGCTTGATAACCTCAGTTTTCAAAGCTCTTGGGAACATTCCAATGATTGAAGTGACATGTTAACTATGCAAGCGAGTGGTGATAGCAAACTGTTGAGCACAGACTTTAGAAATCTAGTGGGTAACACATGGAGGCAGCATGTAGATGAACTCAGACTGGTGACGATCTCTTGGACAGTTTTGTCAGTTACAGGTGCAAAGTGAGTCAGCTCTAAGTGTCTAGGTGGCTGCAGGGCTGTTATTTGCTTTGTGGAATTGAATTGTCATTAAAGAATACTGCAAACTCATTGCACTTAGATGTGGAAATTAGTTCTAGCGGTAGCTGAGCTGGAGGGTTTGTTTATCTGTTTACTGTTGCAAATAGGACACAAGAGTTGTCTACATAAACTGTGGTTGTACATGTACATCTTTTCTCTGTAAATCTTATAATGAACCTAGAGCTCTGACCTGGGCCATTTCCACTCAGCCCTATGGCACTCTTTTCTGTGCCCTGATCGAGTCATCATTCCTTCACCATGCTTTCTGGGAAGGCAGGGGAGCAGGGGGGAGTTTGGGTGAGGGACCAGGGGAGGGCCAAGGTGGTGAAGCAGGGGGGAATCTGGGTTTAAGATGAGGAGAGGTAGCTGGGAGGGCCTTTGGTGGTGAAGCAGGCACAGTTTTGTACGGGGTAGAGTTCAGCATATTTGATGCCAGAACTTTTGATCGTGCTTTATTAGGTGTGAGGCGAGCCACTTTAGGGCCTGATCTGATGAGGCTTTCTAGATGGGTGGGAAGGGCCATGGGTGAAGGTGGGGAGGAAAAGGAGAGTGAAGAGTCCCTAAATGGAGTAGGTGTAGCAAAGGGGACCCAGGGGTGGTCTGTGAGCAGGGAAGATGATGGAGGTGCTGCTGCCTCGTTTTCTGGGGAATGAGGAAGTGGTGGTGCTGCAGACTCATTCTCTGGGGGAGGTGGTGGTGCTGTTGACTTATTCTCTGAGGGAGGAGGAGGTGGTGCTACTGACTAATTTTTCTGGGGGAGGTGGAGATGCTAGTGACTTGTTCTCTGGGGGAGGTGGTGGTGCTGCTGACTCGTTCTCTGGGAGAGGTGGAGGTGCCGCTGACTCGTACTTTGGGGGAGGTGGAGGTGCTGCTGACTCGTTCTCTGGGGGAGGTGGTGGTGCTGCTGACTCGTTCTCTGGGAGAGGTGGAGGTGCCGCTGACTCGTACTTTGGGGGAGGTGGAGGTGCTGCTGACTCGTTCTCTGGGGGAGGTGGTGGTGCTGCTGACTCGTTCTCTGGGAGAGGTGGAGGTGCCGCTGACTCGTACTTTGGGGGAGGTGGAGGTGCTGCTGACTCGTTCTCTGGGGGAGGTGGTGGTGCT
>KN470219.1:0-23240 GCA_000787095.1 Periophthalmodon schlosseri
ATAATAGGAGAGACCGGTGAGCCCATGACACAGCTGTGGATTTGCCCGTAGAAATTTCCTCTAAACTGGAAATATGTGGTATTCAAACAAATTTCCAGCAGTTTGCAGATATGGTCAGGTGACAGTTTGGTTCTCTCTTTCAGCTTAGTATGCTGCAGTAGCCTCCTCTTTGCTGCCTTCACCGCTACTGCTGTGGGGATACAAGTGAAAAGAGAGGATCAAATGAGACTATGGTCTCATCAGAAACAAATTGGAGATGCTTGACTTTGGTCACAAATTCTGTTGTGTTCTCAATATGGTGCTCCGTGTTGCCCACCAGAGGAGCCAGGATGGTCTTTAGATGTTTGGCCACATTGTATGTGATGGAGTCAGTGCTACATACAATGGGTCTGAAGGGTACTCCCTCTTTGTGGATTTTTGGGAGGCCATAGATGCAAGGAATGGAGTCACCAGGACAGAGTCTGTAATACAGCTGTCTATCAATGGCTTCCTCCTTCTCCAGCTTCTGTAAGCGTGAGCTCCTCCCTTCAGATAGATATAAGGCAGTGTCCACCAGTAATCTGACCAGAACTGAAGAAGCGGCTTGGATGATCAGCGAAACGTCTTCACTACAACGTTTTGTCCAGTTGACAGATTTAACTTTGGCTTCTACAATGGATCAGATCTGGACGACTGAGGGATTACACAGACACAAGAACACAGTGTACAACCAAAATATGCATTTTAACAATATTAATATTAGCTGCCCCCATTTGTATTAAATTATATTGTTATGTTGTGATGCTATTATCTTTTGAACGCTAAGTAGATAAAGTAATTCTCATGACCTATAGACCTATAACATCAAACTATAGAAGTTGATGTTATGCAACTTTCTGAGGACTTTTTTCCCATTCAAAAGATATTATATTTTGTTTTAAATTGGTAATTGCTATGGCAATGGTCCTAATTTCTCATCATTCTGAAACCTATGGATAGTAAAGGTGCGCACATTTACCGTGTTGTGCGAGCTGGATTGTCGTGAAAGTAAGATTTTCAAACGTGTAAATCCATTTTGTATAGGCTCAAGGCCCAACTTCTTCTCTTCATGTCCAACCTGATCGAGTAGGACAGGCTGGACAGTAACAAGTGAGTTACTCTGTCAATGCATTCACCTCACATGTGATATCCAAAACAAAACATTCTGCATAATAGTGTGTACAGGTGTGGTGTGTTACAGGTATGTGGGTGTGCTTTATACACTGGGAGATGACCATAATGAGTCTATGTGGTTTAATTGAAACGCAGTGAAGTTTATCATTTTACTTCCTGGTTGAATGTGTGCCGCAGGTAGGTAATTCCATAGGTAATTCCATAACTGTTACCAAGCAACGAGGGCCAAAGCTTGTCTAATGCTGCGCTCCTGTGGTCCTCTGGAAAATGTTTTTCCGAGTTGGAAAAATGCACATGGATGCTCGCACAAGTTGGAAAAACAACTGGGTAACTCGGGCCAAAACATTCCACACTTTACGTTACCTGCTTGGTGCAGATGAACAAAAATCATCTGATTTGTCAATTTTTCTAGCACATTTGACCTCTTTGACTAAAAGTTTTTACATTTAGGGGTTAACTTCCATTTATCCATATCATAAAAGCAACAGATCTGCACATGAAAAACCCAAGACTACAACTGTTAAATTAGTTACAGATGTAACAGTAACTAGCTAAAGTAAACAGGTAATGTTTAGTTAGAAAAGGCTAACTTCAAGAACAACTCTTGGCTCATTTAAATGTTGTTAATGGTCGGACAGAGTGATTTTATTGATGGTAACATCAAAATCCAAACTTTCTGAGATAAAAGCACGTGAACGCAAACAAGTTGGAACCACAAACTGCCTTCTACTTAAATTGTCCCTGAATTTTGGATGGAATTTTTTACGTGGATAATATGGTGTTCCATTTTAGAACCACTACTTCCTGTACTGTAAATATGTTTCTTCCCAAATGCCATTTAACTGATGTAAAACTATGATAAATATTTACCACTATTCCAAACAAAGTCATAATTAGAAAAACATGAAAACCTGTCACATGCACTTTCAGTGATCCTATGCACAGCCACACCCTGCCCCCCCCACACACAAACACACACACACACAGAGTTACCATAGAAACGAGCTGCAGACGATGGGATGGCCTCATGCAAAAGAGAACATTTGTTTTGTGGAGGAAAACAATGTAAGGTATGAAGCAGACAGTGTGTTAGGCAGTCAGGGGGATGGAAACAGACCACTGATGTTTGGTTGATGTTTGGTGAAGGGGTAAAAACACAGGAGCCCTTGGATTACAACCACATAATGTATGTTGGTTTATAGCTTACTTAAACATGCTTGAATAAAACAAAAACACAAACATAAATAAATAAATAAATACATAAATAAATAAATAAATAAATAGAAACGTATAATAAATATTTTCATTTCTTGTGAAGGTGTATAGAGTTTAAAAACACAGGGGAGCACTTCCTGTATCACCACTCAATGCCATCACAAGGTGGAACATTTTCCATTTGAGAGAAGAACTATGCAGGATTTGTGTGTTAAAACTTGTGTGAATGAAACAAAACACAACTCCAGGTGTGTTTGTGCTTAGGAAACAACATTATAACATAGATAGAAAATATGCACAATATAGACCCTTTAAAAAACAATAGGCCTAGATCATAGACTGTCAATGGCCTAGACATAGGCCTAACGTTATCTTCTGGGTACACCTATGTTTCGGCTGTTAACTGCCAGCCTTCACACTGTGACATTCGTCAATAAGGTAACGACTGTCTCTAAAAATAAACTGAACAGTTCAAACATCGAATCTTTAAGCAAAACACGTCTCCTCATTTTAACATTCATTCATTAAAGGTAGCCTCAAATCACTATTTTACAGCCTGTATTAACCAGTAGTGTTGTCACGATAGCAGAGAATCCAATATTTAGACAATAGAATGGCATTTTCAACATTAAATCGTAGTACCTTCTTTCATATTACTATGTGGCCTTATATCTGTGTAATCCCTCAGTTGCCCAGGTAGGTTTCATAGGTTCAGTGTGGTCTTATACTTGTTCTGATGCAGCTCAAGATCATTTTACAGCTGTTCAGGAAAGGTTCATTTCTGTCCTATGAATGTGACTTTTTAGTATTGATACCTACTCAAATCTGTCCTATGATGTGACTTTTTAGTATTGATACCTACTCAAATGAGTATCTAGTTTCTATTCTAGTTTCAGTATCGATTAATATCTGATTTTCAATATTTTTGACACCCCTAACCAGTAGTGCATTATCTATAATCCACATTCTATGTTGTTTTATGTTATAACCTATTAAAACACAGCACCTCTCTGTTCCCCTAACATGAAACAGCCTAACACACACTGAGGATACTGTCAATAGAGAGTACGCATAAAGAAATATGTAGTCTTGTGATGGTGACTCATTTTGCCTGCCCTACAGTAACACTGTGTATCTCATAATAACCGTACAATGCAAGACTTTATTTGAACACACTAGTACTTTGAAATCTATTATGTCCAGTCCACTCTTATTTGCACTCACTGAACAATTATTGTCCCGTAAAGTCACGTCTGTTTCTCTTATGTCACTTTTGTACAACCACGGCTACGTCATTACCTGGTTCTTTCAAAAACGTGTCAGCCCAACCCGGAGTCCCGCCTTCTTCTCCTTTCTTACACCTCATTGGCTAACATCCACGCCCATCACTTCCCTTTCTCGCATACCTGCATTCCGATTGGCTCTCGGTTGGAAAATCCCCGCCCCCTTCCCCTAACCACGGCGATCCTCGGAGCAGGTAGTGTTGTCGGTTTCTATCTGTCAAGAAAATAGGATGTTTTAGCTGGATCTACAAAACGTAAGCTTTTATCCTTTTAATATTTATTTCATAGTTTAGTTTACTTCATGTTTTTCAATTTCTGTCGCTGCATTTGTTGTTAAACTTTGAATAAACCGGCATAGTTGACAGCACGTCGCTCCTCGTTCTATCTAGTCAAATTTCGTTTTCGATAGAATAGTTAATGGGTTTTCTCGTGTCGTTTTTAATGGCGGATCGTTTACTTTGTGTATTTTGTTTGTTTTTTTAAGACAATCGTTGGGAGTTGGTGGCGGGTTTACGAGTACACGTAAGGCTATGGAAGTTGGGCATTTTTTGCTGACAACTTTGAATAGCTTCACAGGGAGCGGAGTGTAGACAGACAGGAGCGAGGTTGTGGTGGAATGGGCACTTGTCAAAGATTCTGTCCCATCCAACATTACATAGTGTTGACAGTTGACAGAATTGAATTTTTCTTTTTCTATGGATCATACCTGGAGTACACCGGCGTTAGGCAATGTAGTCACTGCCTTTGAGGGAAATATGACACCTTTAAAGTCACACTCTTCACATTTAGTGGCTAGAGTAAGATTGACTTAAATATAGCATACAAACAAATAGTTTTCCATTTCTTTTATTCACTTCATGTCAAAGAATTGTCAAATCCCCCTGGATCCCATGTCTGCGTTGGCTGTACAAACTTTACCTGAAACAAAGACAATATATATTGACATTTTGTATTGATCTAGTATCAAGTCCCATTATATAATAAGGACACAGGTAATTCCAGGGCTGAAATTATCCAAATGATTCTAGTGAAGGTGTATGTGCACTTCCTGTATTTCTGTTTGAGAGAAGCCTAAATATGCAGGGTTTGTGTGTTAAATGTGTGAATGAAACAAAACAAAACTCCAGGTATGTTTCTGATAAGGAAGCAACATTATAACATAGATCAGAAAATGGCATAATACGGGCCTTCAAATTGTTCTAGTCAATTATAGCCTACTAACCTGTTTTAATTAAGGATTACTTAATTTTGCAGTTGCCTTGGGCTTGCTGTAATTATTTAAAAATGTGATTTTAGCTGTAAAGAAGGTTATGTTTTTTGGAAGGCCTCATTATGTTGATTTACTTTATTTTATTATGTTATTATGTTATTATTTAACTTAATTTATTTAATTATTCATTCATTCAGTCATTCTTAACCTCTCTAGACTTTAAAGCTGTACTGTGTAACTTCCCTGGTATGAGGTCCGCCACCTGCTTGTCTCCTTGGAGATGTTATTGCATTGACTGGAATGTTACACAGAATGGTATTAAATTTCACTGTCTGCGTGGAGACAAGCAGGTGGCATCGCTTAGTAGAGTTACTGGTCAGATCTGTGAAGAGGCCATTCCGCTCACAATAAAAATTTGTGTTTTTAAGGGGATTTTTGAGCAATAAAGACATTTGTGAAGAAGAAAAAACAGCTACATAGAAAAATGTTGTAATTTTGTGGTTTATCATTTGGCTCTGGTTAGTCTAGTCCTTTGCATTGCCCTGGGTTAGTCATTGTTTCGGGTTTACACTTGGTTGCACTGCATTCTGTCCTTTTATTGATCCTGGTTTGACCCCTGTTTAGTTTTGAGGTACACTTGCTTTGGTCCTGTTCAAGTCCTGGTATAGTCCTGGTCCAGTGTCCACTGTCTTTGACCTTCTTTATATTTCTGTTTCTAGAGGACTTTCTCATAGTCTCAAATTTCACAGGTGTGGTGTTTTTACTTACAATCTATTCACTGGTGGAGTAGAGAATCCTTAAGATAAGATATCTGGAGGAGTTTTGGAACATATTGTATTGTGAGTTGAGTTTATTGGCCAATGTGTGCAGCTGTGCATTACATTATGATAACACAACAGCTCTCTGTATAATTAGCTTCTTGTGCGATCAAATGCACAGTTATAGAGAATATAGATTGCTCCAATATTTTACAAAGATGTGAGTCTAATCACTGATGAATCTCCCTGTTTTCAATTGGGCGTGATTGACAGGTGGATTAGCCAATTGGGGGCAGTCATTGTCCGTTCATATCAAAACAAATATGGCCGCTTATGGAGAAAAAAAATTGACAAATATATCAAAGGGGACTGAAAAACATTGCATATTTCTGCACAATCAATGAACGAAGCATTAAAGTCTGTTAATCTGAGGTGAGAGAAATGTGATCTTGTTTGTAAATATAGATGACCAATTTGCCTCTTTGTTTCACATGTGTCACTGAAATAAACAAGTTTGATTGGACAGCCGTGGTTGAGCCTAACACGAGTCACAACAGAGGGACTGGTGACCAGCCTGATATCCCTCTCTATAAAAAATACAGAGATATCAGTCTAGACTTGCCAGGGAACTTGTTGTAATTAAAAAAAAAAGATGGAAAATAGCTGTTTTGAATCAACTCCTGTGTTGCGTCTTGTTGTGTCTTGCAAGTGCAGTTGGGATCAAATCATAGTATATTGTATATTGATTAATCAATGTACAATTTTGATAGTCAACTTTAGTCCTAAAGCCAATACTGATTCTGTAATTTTGTAGCTCCAAAACAATAATTGCAACAATAGTATTTTTTTTTATTCTCCCGGGTAACATTACAACATTGTAAAAGCCTATAATAGTCCATCTAGCATAACATAAAACCTTTAGTAGAAGTAGTACTTACTCAACCAATTACTATCTGAATGGTTGATGACTCCCTGTTGCATGGTGTCTGTCTTGTCATGTATTGTGCAGAGTATAAAGTGCCATTAAACCCGATCTCTTGTCACTCTCTCTGCAGTGGAGTGTCTGGAGTGTGAGGAGAGAGAGGCTGCACGGTCACTCCGACAGGCTCATTTTCTGCTCCACTGGGGACCAATGCTGTCCACTGTTAGGGAGAAGGCAGGTGCAATTCTGGCCCTAGGGGTAGACAATAAATGAATTAGGGTTGTCAAAAGTATCGATAATCACATACTAATCGATATTAAAGGTAGTATAGAAATTAGATACTCACTTGAACAAGTATCAGTACTAAAAAAGTCACATTCACAGTACAGGAATGAACCTTCACTGAATATCTTTAGAGTGATCTTGAACTGTTTCAGAACAAGTGTTAGACCACATAGACTACTATACACCCATGGACCACTATGGAACCTACCTGGTCGACTGAGGGATTACACAAATATGGTAATATAAAAGAAAGTACTACAATTTAATTATTCTATTGTCTAAATGAAGAGTGTTTTTAGTATCATTGTGGTATCTGAATTGGTATTGAGTATGGAGTTCCATTCCTTAGTATCAAAATCAAGTTTGAAATTTTAGTATTGTAACAACACTACAAGAAGACAACTTTATCAGGTCAAGTTTTAGGTCAAACTTGTGGAGAGGCGACCCTGCTGACTGTAAAATTGCATGTTTTCCCATATATTTTTGAGCTATAAACACCTGTAAATGAGTAAATTCTAGACAAGTTTTATGCCATTACTGTGCAAACCAATAACATGTCCGTGGAGATGAGAAGGTGGTGAAGTTCAGATTTTTTTCCCTGTGCTGCATAATGCATTCTGAATTTATAAAAGATATTATAGTTGTCAATGGTAGATAGAAATTTTAACAAGTATCTTTGTTGAAGAAAATTTCATAAATGGGACAAAGTTTGGCCTTTCCTGAATAGTTTTAGAATGGTTTTGAGCTATATCAGAATTTGCATATAATGTTAAAGAAAGTACTATTTAAAATTCCATTCTATTCGTATTGTGATGATACTAAAATTTCAAACTCGATTTCACTTTTTTGTCATGTTTATGGGATTTTTTTCAGTATTGATACTTCTTAAATTGAGTATCTGTTTATCTAGTTTTAGTATTGATTAATATCACATTTTTGATACTTTTGACAACCCTACATTCTAATATGTAATATAGTAATGTGATTGACAGGCAACTACATTTTATTATCCAGGTGCACTGGTGTCACAGGCTGCTTGATGGCTCCCTATCACCATCATGTGTCCTTATAAAGTGACATAAGTCCAAGGGCTGTCATTATGGCTCGGGAAATGGCACTGACTCCTTGTAAAGTTTTACAGTATATTTTAAAGGTTAGCTCATAAACATGCATCTGTTCCTGTTTTTATTGTTTCGGTACCTGTTGATCATGTGAGGTGGACAGTATGAAGAATGAAATGTATTAGATATGTACATACCCATCCTAGGCCACCGTAAGCTACGTATACTATGGAGCTCAACTAGAAGTAAGTTCTAGAAGTAAATTTCTAATTCATTTTTCCCATACACTTTCCAAATAAATAAATAAATAAATACAAGTTTGAAAGCTTGCTCAGCTATGTGGTAACTAATGACCACAAGACATATCATTTTATTTAAAATCTGTTGCTGAAATTTGTCAGACTGCCACGTTATTAAAACATTTAGCTGAATCTTGCGTTTTAAATGTGCTTTTTGGAATTAAAACAATTAGTTAGCGTGTAGCTGGTTAGCCTCCACGATGGCTTTGAACTCTTAATATCTGAATTTTTCAAAAAGTCTATGGGAGCACTGTTGAGCTTCATACATGCACAGTGATTTAATAATAATAATAATTTTCAAGTTCTTTTCCAGACGTTCAAAATGACTCAAGAAATTGTACAAAAATTAAAAAGGAGCCTAAATGGATACAAATAAAAGCAAAAAAATAAAATGAAGAATTGCAGTGCAGCTTTGTAATCTTACAAAGTTTAACTGACATTTCTGCATTTTTATGTCCATTCAACCAAGACCTTTACTGGCATATTTTGGCATATTTCTGGTGCATAGCATTGCAAAAAATCTCCTTATTATTTTCAGGAGAATCCCATGCTCATTTTCATCACTATTGCCATCCCTAGCCTGATTCATTGATTAATGATACGAAAAATATGCCTCAGGAAACTTTGGTGACGTTTTTAAAACTTGTAGTATTGTATTCTTCTTCCCCATTACTGTGAGCAAAGATCATGTGATAAAGCCTGTGCACAGTGTCACTGTGCGCATATATTATTATTATATTATCAGCTAACTACACCTCTTAATGGGCTGCAATTTATTAACCAGCTGCCCTTGAGCAAGACATCAAGTGCTCCCTTGGGCTTTGCCCTGACACTGCTTTGATGTTGAGGGCACAGAAGGATTACCCACAGTCTCTTATATTTCCACAGTAATGTATAACATGTAACATAAGTGACTCACTAGGCTACTAGGTTATGGCTACGTCACCCTTCCTACAACTCCCACTTATAAGCTGTTGGCTAATGCTAATGCTGCAAGCTAATGTTGTGATGTTATTTTTGTTTCTTCAGGTTGTCTCCTTGTGCCCTACTTCTGTGTCTCCAAGCAGCAGCAGCCTACTTTCCGCGCACCACGACCACCCAATTGCGCGTCTTTCTGCACAAGTCCTATAAATATCCTGTCCGTTTTTTCATAAAGAACAAAGAAGCATATTTTCTGCCTTTGGTGTCCATGGCAACGCTTAGTCTTGAAGCTTCACAAAGTGTCCCTTGTTTTGGAGTGTAGATTCAAAAGTCTTAACGGTCGTTCAAGAGTGAAGGAGGGAGGGTTTCAGGATGGAGAGCAGCTGAATGACACATTGAGGAAAAGTTAGGAGCTTGGATGTGGTGGGATCTAGTGTGTGTGTGCAGAGGGCTAGACTTTCAGGGAAAAGATGTGTGTAGCGCGGAAGCAGAAAACTGAGGGATGATGTACTCAGATTATGGCAGGATATTAACTGTATAGGGAATCATTTTGAACAGAATATAGTAGGGCTGCAAGATTAATCGCAATCAAATAGAAATCGCAATTTGAATGGATGCAACTGGCAAATTGCAAAGGCAATTTTTAGGTATCATAATTTCCTCCACAAACAACTAAATCTTATTCTGCATAAAAACGGCTAACCCTGTAGATCTGTACAAACATGTTCTGAAATGTGAGTCCTGAATTAGTGTGTCATTTCAAATATAATTTTTTTTGCCAGTACTTCTGGATGCGTTTAAAATGCGAACTTTGAACAGAATATTATTGTAAATACATAAATTGCATCTAATTGCAAACACAATATTTGTCCGAAATATTGCAATTAGATATTTTTCCCGAATTGTTCAGGCTAACTCTGTACATAAAATTTTGTTTTCAGGATGTAGTTAGGCGTGGCAATATTTCCAAAAATACATATCTTGAATATTACCAGCTTTGCTTTTGCAGCCAGTACACAGCTTTTTTCCCTTAACTTTCATGGCAGTCTTAATGGTTCTGACATGATTTGCACACATGCTAGGGGCAGGTGATATTGCCAGAAATTCTAACAATATTTTTTTGGAGTATGCCAATAATAATATTGAGACAGTGTTATGTCAGTTCTAACAGAAATGTGCTGAAACATACATTTACAATCTTAGGTGAAGGCTCATTCTGTTTTCAGTTTTAAACTTAGAAATAATGATTCTTTGTGTGAGAAAGTTTGTTTACATGCTTTACATGTTGTACTTCCTGTAGCCTTCCTCAGACGCGTTGCGTGATGGTGTATCTTGTAGGCTGCTTTACATCTTTTTGCCAGTAGGGGAAGCTTGCGCCCCGTACTGTCTGATGCCTTCTCCAGGACTGCATCCCATGCGTGTGATAAAGTGTACGTTCCCTTGTCACGATTTATGCTTCTTGGGCCTTGTTAGTTGCTGAAAGCAACAAATACCAGCGCTGGATCAGAGAGGCCATCGAGATCTGCAAACCAGGTCCAAGGAGCATAAACCATGATGAAGGACAGATCTCTCTAGATTTGGTCAGAACTACATTAGCTGTTGGGCATGTTTTGGGTTGGTTGTGCACATGTGCTATTTTTATCCACGTTTAAAGCATATGTGTGAGGATCAGCCATCACAAAAATCTCTAGCAAAACAATTCCATATACTATCACAGATCATACTACTGTTAACTTCCAAATAACTAGTGGCTGCAACTGACCTTCTTCAGACAGGTCAGAGGTTCGTCTGGCCCCTCACCATATGTCCCCAGTGCACGCTCGGTGACTTTCGGGTGTGATGAAGGGGTAATCTGCCAGATGCGTGTCTATGTAAATCTCCTCTGAACGCGGATCATGCACCGCTTTAGCTCCATTATATCCAGAGGCTTAACCAGGGCAGGAAGCACAGATGCAAGACCTTTTAACTCTCATAGTTTGTTGGTGTGTGGACAGCCAGTGGTCAGCGGTGGCTGTAGACAGTAGGGCTAAACAATTATGGCAGAATATCTTAATTGTGATTTTTCTGACTAACATTGTGATTACAATTAGGTTTGCAATTCAAATTTTAATAGTTGGATTGTGTTCATTTTAAAGATGTCCAGAGGCATCAGTATTTGAGAGAAGACTGAAATATGAACTAATAATTGAATAAAAGAAATATAAAATAAAATCACATGTTTTTCAGAATGTTTGTACAGGTTTAAACTACAGGTTTAGCATTTTTTGAAGAAGACATATTGTGCTTCTGTCTATCATCTATGACACCTGTGGATCATTAAGTTATAATTTGCACATTTGAAATCGCAATGTTCATCTAAAATGAATGAATGACTTCTACGTTAGAAAACTGCAGTGTCCAATGAGAGCTGACATCGTCGTAAACAGCATCGCAACAAAGAGCAGTGGTGTTGTCAGCTCCTTCGATGGATATCTGCACATTTCGCAAGCGAGCCACAGATTTTTTTTTTTTTCATTTGTACCAAAATAACTACACAACGCTGCCGATTCCTACGTCTACCACTGATTAAGAAAATAAAATTGGACAAACAAGTGATTAAAGATTGCTCAAACATGCTCCATATACAACTTTGAGATTGTAAACGTGAAAGGGAAACGACATAACATGGTTAAAAGCTCTGAAAAGTCGATTTTGCATAATAGGTCTGCTTTAAGAAAATAAGATAATTGCAGTCTTTGCTTTTTGCCAGTTGCATCAATTCAGTTTTGATTTGACTGTGTTTAATGTTGCAGCCCTGGTAGACAGTCACAGTAGTAGTGGTGTATGGACAGGAGACATCTTGAGGCGTCTCAGTTCGTCATGGAAACAGAGGAGCAGAATGTGTTAACTGTAAACACTAAACATGGTCGGTATTGTACAGCTCCAGGCTCAGTGCTGAGGAGACTGTTGACCGTTATGAGTTTAGTTGGATAAACGGACTGTGGGAATGGTTGGAGGAAGTAACTGCTTGAAGAATCAAGGATTATGTGGGATCTGGCTTTCTCAAAATCATGAGTTTATTTCAGATATTTTGTAACTCGGAATGGACGGATGTTTCTCTTGCCGACTTTTATTTCAGGAATAGTCAATGAAAAATTAACAAAAAACAATCTTGAAGTAGAGATATTATATAACCAATTCCGGACTTTCTGAGTCATATTATAATGGTTTTCCCTGATCATTCGATAACTCAAAGTTGTATTTTGAGTAATTCCTAGTAATGCTGTTTAGCCCCGCTTTTGAGGTTTGAGTGCTCAGAAAATTCCTGTTTTCACCTATCCCCTATCTCTGCCTACAGTTCTGTACTGCAACTACCAACAGGGTTCAAAAACATTACATGTTGGTGTTGCATTTTGTTTAGGATCACTATGACAGTTTACAATGAACAAAATGCAAAGTAAGGATCTTAGTATGTGAGTTTATTATTAAATACCAGGAAAATGTTTCCTGTTTCTGTGTTCCTCATAAAGCATTTCTGATTAGTTTCCAGCAACGTTCCAGTCTGTTTTTCCCTTCCTCTCTTTGATGACAGGTTGGTCATCTGACCACATTCATAAAGTACAGTGGAACATGTCTTTTGATCTGGGAGATTGTTGGTGGATTTACTATTCTGAAACTACAGCAGTGCAGTTCTATTTGCTTAACCAAAACAGACACGCAATGTTAGATTAATAATGGGCTAAACAACTCTATAAAATATATTAGGACTGTGATTTTTGTAAATGGCACTGCAACAGCAATAGATGTGATAATTACATTTTAATAATAGTATTCTGTTTAAAAGTTCTTTAACACACCCAGGAGCATTGGAAATACAAGCATGCCATGCATTGTTAGTAGTCTGTAAATTACAGGTTTAACCGGTTTTAAACAGGATGAGACTGAAGATTATGTAAAAACTAATTATTTACGATTTGCTACCTGACACCATTGAAATAGCTATTTTGATTCAGTTGCAATAAATCTCTTAGCCATAGATTTAATTATGAAACTGCCTGCTGATTTGCTGATTTGGAGCATCTTCCCCTGAATGAAAGACCATTCACCGGGTTAGTGTCATGCCACTCGATATGCTTCATTACATCCTCTTGTGTGCCGAACCTGAAGCCAACCTCTGAGGAGCCATTGTAAAGGTCACCAGGGTCAGCGGCAATTAGACTCATTTACCTTAAGTGCTGCTGGAGCACAGATTAGTGACGTATTATAGTGCGTTTTGATAATCCCCCCCACTAGACACGTTCACGTATCCAATAAAGCCATCATGAGCCATCCATCCACCAGGGCTGGGCAATATGGACCTAAAGTTATATCTCGATATATTTTGCCATATCTTGATATATGACATATCTCAATATCTTTACAACAAAAATAACCCCTCCCAAAACTACTGCAATAACAAAGGTATTTTGCCAAATGTCACTTGCCAGGTTTTATTTAAGTGCATTCAAATAGCTTAACAGCAAACAGATGCCCATATCTTAGGTATTTAACAGAGTAAACTCATAACTCATACAAAATACAGGATGTAGTACATTGAATAAATTGTAAACTAAAGACAGAGCAAATAAAACATCCTGCTTTTTTAACAATGTAGGTAGTTCTGTTTCATTCAAAAATAAACTGCTTCTGCAGCCCATTAAACATTCGCCTATATAATTAAAAAGAAATAATAATAAATAATTATAATTTTAAAAACTAAACTAAAGACAGAGGAAATAATACATCTTGCCCTTTTAACCAAGTACCGTAGGTAATTGTTTTCATTCAAGAATATTGCTTTTCCAACAAACAATAACAGAGAACAGAAAAAATAGTGTGCAGCTGTGCTGTGCTCTACATTTTAATATTTTGAGCAATGAATACTAATGTGTCTAGTGTCAGGCTTAAGGGCAGCCCTCTGACAAGTAACTCTATTTCCACTGCAGCTGAAGATCCTTTCAGAAGCACTGCTGCTAGTGGCAGGCACACAGAGGCACACAGAGGCACACAGAGGCACACAGAGGCACACAGAGGCACACAGAGGCACACAGAGGCACACAGAGGCACACAGAGGCACTTCTTTTCTAGGATACTCAGTGCAGGACAGGCAACCTCATGTTCCTGCCTTTAGTGGATCTTCCTCACTTTGCACACATACATTCTCATTCTCAATGGCCTCACGAGGTGTGAATGAAGAGGATGTGGGGGGTGCATGTTTGGTAAAGAAGCTGACTAGAGAAGACCCAGTCTTTGCAATACCACTCTCTTGTGCGGACTGAAGACCCTGTTGTAAATGAGGTTTATGTCTTGTTTTCTTGTCAGCGGACAGGACTTTGGCAAGAGCCCTTTCCTGTAGTCGTGAACCCCACCGAGTGGTCGACTCTAATCAGCTGATTTGCTTGTAGATTCTTTCATTCCGTGTCCTGCAACATACAAAGCAGTAAAAAAAAAAAAAACTAAACTAAATGTACTTCAAATCATCACAAAACTATAGTAATACTATACTAACACAATCATCACTAAATGATCTGATTACAAATTATATGTTTTGACATTTGGCAGTACATTATTTTGCTTAAAAGACAAGACTAATATTTTAAATTGCACTCACCGATCGCCAAATGCAGTCTGTGGCCAAACCACTTCATCCTCTGCCACTTGTTGAGTTGGTCTGCGCTGATAATGTTAGTTCCATTGTCTGAAGTAATAGTTGCAAGTCCATTTGGATTTCATTTCCAAGTTGTGATGACGTCCCTCAGCGACTGTGGGAAGTAAATAGTTTGCTGGCTTTTAATCTTCCAGTCCATAATATAATGTACAGTAACACACATGTATGGCTTGCATGTCCTGTTGCTCCACATATTCGTCTTTCTCCAATTCAGCTGCAAGCTGTGCTTTTTCAGAAGTATAAAGTCGCGGGAGTTGTTGTCTCGTAAAGTAATGCTGACTGGGTAAAATTTTCAATGTGTACAAATCTGCGTTGTTCCACAACGGCAATAGGTGCCATGTCTGCCGCAATATGACAGGTGGTGCAGCATAACAAAATCTGTTGCATATCACTTTTTCTGTTGTAGGGAACACTCCATGTTAAAGCATGTTCAGGAGTTGTTTGTTTTGGCACAGGGTGAGCTGCTTTTGTGACCATGGTCTTTTGCAGTTTATTGCACTCTTCGTAAGACAGTTTGTCCCTCATTTGTAAATGGTGATATAGATTTGTGGTGCTTGAACCTTTAACTGGTATCAAGTTTTGGTATTCCCGACAGTGAACGTCTCTCTGTTGGTCATCTGAAGCTCTGAAGCCAAAATACCTCCCAATAACCAAACTATTGTTTTTTTTTTTTTTGCCAACAAGCTCTTCGTCTGTGTTGTTCTCGCCATCCTTGCTTGTTGTGGTTGCCGCCATATTAGCCGAGTTAACACATGAGGGGAGGCGGGGGCCTCCCTGCTTTTTTGTTTAAAATTATAGCAATATTTTTTTAAATATCGATATATTGCCCAGTCCTACCATCCGCCATGAACCTATCCTCCGTTTAAGCCCCATGAGCCTGCTGTATGGAGCCTCTCTTTCCCCCTTTGCAGATTATTTACAAGGTGTTCTGTCATTAATGATTGACTTGTGATTATACAACAGGCGGTGAGAGCAGCTGTAGGAGGCCTTCTAGTGTTACGGTGAAGGAGGAGCCTTGCAGGTGTCCAGTCTAGCAGTAATCACTTAGTGCAGGTAACTAGGCTTCTCAGTGAGGCGTTTAGGGAGCAGGGACTTAGCTCGGTGCACTTTGTCGGGGTAGAAGGCGGCAGTTTAATTTAGTGAGTGCTACTGAGCTGACAAATGAAGTCCATTATGTAAAGGGTTTAGCTGTGTGTCGTGGAAAGTTAGATTCTTGGGTGTAACAAAATAGCCTTTTTTACATAAGGCCTCAAACTCTTAGGGGGTTTGTACGATGTCCGTATGGCGTTCATAGGAACATGGCAATCGTAGGCTGTTCCCACACAACAATTTTCCATAACAATACAAACGCATAATACAAAAAATGCACTGCAACTTCTCAAACCTGATGTGATGTGCAGTAGTTTCATTAACAACATCCATGTATATTGTGTTGTGATGGTGCTCTTAAGGGGTGAGTGCGGGGAGCAAGCACTCTGGAAACTGATATCCAAGATTTTCTAAATACTATGTATTTACATGGACAGTACATAGCAAAGAAAACTTGAAATGTTTTTGAAATGCATTAAATTCTGTTTTCTCAAAGTAGCCACCCTTTGCTTTGTTGACGATGCTGCAAACCCTTGGCCTTCTCTCAGTGAGCTTCAAGATGAAGTCCCCTGAGGCCTGCCACGATAAAACATTTTGAAGTGTGATATATTGCTCAAAAAATAGAAAGTAAATGATCATATTGAAAGTAGAGATTATGCCACAAAAACTATTTTAAATGTACAATATTGTTTAAAAAACTGAGCTGCAATAAAGAAAAAGCAAAATAAAAGACTTAGTAGTGGTTTTGCTTGTATTCATAAGTGAGTCATAGAAGTTATTTGTTCAACCCTCTACAGCTCAAATGTTATTGTAGAACAGAATAATAACAAATGTTCCCCACCAGTGCAAAGAAAAAGTCCCCATGTATTAAACGATAAGTTGATGGAGTAATTATCATGACAGGCCTATCTCCTGAAATGGTTTTCACTTCACCGGTGTGTCTCAGGGTTCAATAGTGGAGTGCCAAGCAGTGATTGAAGCAAAGGGTGACCATTTTGAGGAATCTAAAACATGTTTTGATATCTTCAGTGAGAATCTTCAATATAATTAGTTAAATAGTTATTAAATGAGAGTATGTCCAAACTTTTGATTAGTAGTGTATAATTATCCAGATTATTATGCCAGATTTGTTATTTGTGTTTTTACTTTTTGTTTAGTTGTGTATTGTTAAAGGGCCTATATTACACAAATATTTGATCTGTTATACATCAAAAACATACCTGGAGTTGTGTTTTGTTTCATTCACATGTTTAGCACACAAACCTTACTTATTTAGGCAGTGTTCCTCTCTCAAACAGAAGTTTGTTCCACCTTGTGATGTCATGTGTTAATACAGAAAGTGCTCCGCTATGTTTTTAAACTCCATACATCTTCAATAGAATCATTTGGATAATTTGGAATTGCCGATCTCTCCTGAACAAAAGGTAAAAGGTAGCTCTTAACCTGAAAACTATCCCTTCCTGACATCACAAGGTGGAACAGAGGATTTTGAGCTTTGGAGGTATAGAATAATAATAAAGGATTACTTAAACATGTGTGAATGAAACAAAACACAACTCCGGGTATGTTTTGGAGGAGGTCACAACATTTTAATTTGGCTTAAAGCTCACAAGAGTAATTTTTTTGTAATATAGGACCTTTGACATCAAGTTTCCTTTTGTTTAAACCAACAAGTCTAAACTGAAATAATCGAGAGCTGCAGATGCCTTTTTCCCTCTGGATTTCCAAAGTTTTGAAATTGTTTTCTCAGATCTTATTGAATGTGGAAATGCGTGACTTGTCTCCTGAAAAGTTCCCACCACATGCACCAGGATGTGTCTCACATCCCCGTCCATCCCTAGTGTAACACAAATCTTCTGCTACTGTATTTTTAAGGGATGCACCGCTCCAGCTTTTTCTGTTCCGATACCAATGTCGATACTTTGGCTTACTTAAGTATCTGCCGATGCCTGATATCAGATACTAGGAACTTTATATAATATAATATATTATATAATTTATTTCACAAACAGTGTACGATAAAAAATTATCCAAGTATGTTTTTTTAACTGTTATTTATCGTTTAAAGTAACTACAAAACAGCTTTGTAAAAGTACCCGTTTAGTAATGCGACTGTTTGCGCAAACATTGGCTAGTAAATCATCTTATTACACTAGTTTATAGACCAAAATGGGGTATCGGTTACACCGATATCTTGGAAGCCGATATCCGATCCACCACATTTTTCAATATTGGCGATACCAGTATTGTATCAGTGCATACATAGTATTTTTTACCATAGGAAATGTTCGTATTAGTTGAAGAAGAGCTCATCTAGCTCCTCTAGCTGCTGGATCCTACAACAATATGTAATGAAAAACAGCCATTATTCCTATTATGAAAAACAAAGATTATGATTATTTTATTTTCTGAAAGCATTTCTGTCTAAATATGGCTTGTGCTATGGCTGTGTTTCACATGACATCATTCTACTGTCCTATATCGTTGATTAAAAGCACTAAATGTATAGTTTGCAGATTTTGTGGTGTGGTTGGATAAATACAGCAGCATAATGGACCATGTCACCAATCAATGCTCCTGGAATGTTTCAAATCTACACTGGGATCTGAATCCTGATTTCAAAAAAGAAATGTAAAATCAAATCATAATTGTAGTGCCAAGATTCAACATTTTAGGTCTATAACCATTTTGTGAAACGCATGGAATTCTTGTATCTGTTCATATTTCAGTCTTCCCTCAAATGTTAATGTAAATTAATGCTGTTAATGTTAATTAAGAATAAATCAAGGGGTATATTTGATTTGAACATGTCTACTTTACTTACTTACTTATATCTGGGGACACAGTAATCTTACACACAGTTCCTTTTAAATATATATTACAAATCTAATTAAAACCACAATTAGACTTTTCTCCAAAAATGTTTAGTGGAATTAAGTTGAAAAAAATATTCAGATATGGCGCATGTTAATGTTTGGCGAGCCCTAAAGCGGTGGGCCCTATGTCTGTGGCTTGTCTGGTTATAACTAAAACCGAAAATACTGTCTTGTAAAACCAATAATCTAACTTTCCCTTATGTTAGCTGCTCCCTCCCCCTCTCTCGTCTTTCTCATGGCCTGATTAAAGCTTGTTTTGGGTTAGCGGAGCCTGTGTTGCTATGCTAACAGTCTGTGTGGTGGGTACAGGAACACAGCGCATTTTTTCCCCGCTGATGATGACTCACGCTCTGGGCATGGCACCGCCTCCGAGCTCTGCTTTTGGGAACCATAACAAACAACGTCTGTAACCACCAAACCATTTTCAGAATATGTTCCTCTCTGTAGTTTCAACTGAAACTTTACACATTTGAATGCAGTTAGCCCAGAAAAATCCAGGGGGATTTGTACAGATGGGTACTACTCACTTACTTTTTAAGGAAATTGTACTTTTCAAAGTACCTATCTAACAGCATAACTTTACTCCTACTTGAGTAATGTTTTTTTTTAATTTTTATTTAGATAACAGTACTCTTACTTGAGTAAAAGTTTTTATTCTTCCCACTGTGAGTAAGTCTAAAAGTGACAAAAGCTTTATGTTGACAATATGAAATGATTTGTGTTTCTTGTCTCATTTTTGTGTCTGTTACATTAACTTAAAATGATTAAACAGATATCCCAACAGATACTCTTTAAGTTACTTGAGTAGTTATGGGAGTAGTACTTTTCCCACATACTTTTTGCTCTTACTTGAGTAATTTCTTGAATCGCTACTTTTATTTATACTTGAAGTAACATTACTTTTACTTGAGTACAATTTTTGGATACTCTACCCACTTTTGGTCATTTGTGACATGTTCTTTTTCAACAGTGCAAAAGTAAGACTAATTTTTTTCAAACTATTACAATAGGTCTGTATTTAAAGGCGCACTGTGTAACTTTTTAGAGGAGGGTGCGTCGCCTGCTTGTCTCTATGGAGATGTTATTGCTTTGAACTATTCACCTCCATGAACAAATGGCCATGTTACAGGTCAGATCTGTGAAGGGGCAATCCTGTTCATAGTAAGAAGGCTTGTTTGCAGAAATTCTGATGTGTTTTATTACCAATAAAAACACTGTAATTGAAAAAATGTAATGCCATACTGTGGATCATTACAGGCAAAGAACAGTGGTCCGAATGTTTTCCTCACTTACCTTATGCATTCTCAGAGACCAGTGACCGTTTTGTCGTCACGGTAAAGCTGACAACAACTTATCGGACAATAAAACGCTTTATAATTAGATACAGACTGTAGCTGTTAATACAATCAGTATACTGGACCAAGACAAATTTTGCTCAAATACGTGGGATAAAATCAGGTACAGGCCCTTTAAGTGTAAGACTCTATCCCGAGACGACAAAATTGTTCTCTATTTTTAGCATATTGGCTATTGGCCTTAAATCTCCAGCAGAAACCGATATTTTGTTTGACTTCACCAGCTGCCTAAGGAACATACATAAAGCTTTATTTGAACACAGCACAAAATGTGACTACACTCCTCTTTTGTCTAGTTTGTAGTAAAACAGGTTTGTGGATGAGTTTGAAACACATTTAAATTACAGTATTTGAAGAAATTTATCAAAATCAGCCCAAAAATATCGGCAGAGCTCATTGGCCATCAGTCGCTCTGGATTCTAACCAATTGGTAACAGCATCAGCCATGAAAAGCCACATTGGTCAATCTCTACTCTAAATTGTCATCTAAAATTTAAGTTGAATTTGACAAATTATTCAGCCTTATTGGTCATTATTTACAAACGGCATCAATGTCCTTTATAGTTTGCTCAGGCATGTTCTTATAAACTGTTGACTGGGGAATAGCTGCAGGGTGGGGCTGTTCATTGTTGAATGTTACATAAGGGTGAGAACACAGCACTCCCTATTCCCCAGGCACCGCAGACAGGAACTTGTGTGCACTATGGCAGGGGTTCCCAAACTGGGGACACTTGCACGCTCACTGTACACTGTAGTTAGGGCTCTTTTAGATATCAGAGGCTGTAGTAGTAGTAGTAGTAGTAGTAGTAGTAGTAGTAGTAGTAGTAGTAGTAGTAGTAGTGTAGATGTAGGCCTGTCATAATAATTACTATATCGACTTATTGTTCAATATATTATAAATGGAACAATCATTTTTGGAGACAGGATTCGGGAGGAGGGGTTAAATCTCGGGGCTGTCTCACGTTTTTCAGGACATCTGGTCACTAGGGATGGGACGAGATTGTGTCCACGAGAACAAGACAAGACCAGATTTTAACATTATTTCAAATAGATTGTGCAATTAAGTTCCCAATTTTAGCCTTCGTTTTTCATTTAAAAAAACTTCCGAGACGAAACTTCCCACGCGTGCATACTTTTGTGGGAATTATGTCTTGTACTTGAATGGGATTATGTTTTGCCATTCTAGCTGATGTAATACAGAAATAGGTCCTAAACAAGCATCAATGCTCATACACTCCATTAAATAATATTTCTTTTGTGTCAGTTGTTTTATTGTCTTGTAACTTTTTATTGCGCTCTCCCATGACCCACGTGGCATCCCATCTAGTTATTAAAAGAAAAAAAGTACTCTTTATGTACCAGTTTACAATTTATTTTTGTTGCCACGGTATTGCTAACAACAACTAGCATGCTAAGTACACACTTCCTGATTCTCGGACAGTATAACACTTTATAATTAGATGCAGGAAGTACACAACTGACTTATTTTGACTTTAAGAGCTGCTTATATAATGTATCTGTACTGGGGCAAGACTAAGTTTGCTCATACTGTACACTGCATAGTTCAGTTTGGATCTAACATGTTTGCATACTCATGAGAACAGCAGTTGTTTAGTTATATAATGTTCATTGTTTACCAGTGGAGTCTTCACAAAAGGCCTTCCTAAGTTTCAGTTACGTGAGGAAATACATGATGTGGGGCTGTTTCAGGTCTGCTCTGTGGACAATGATTGGAGGATCTGAAAACTCCCTTTGACGACCTTTTTAGACCATAAAGACTGTGTTTGTGTGTTTGTGTACGTGTGTGTACTAACTAGCTCTTGGCTGCATCGCGCAATGACCTATAAATAACTTTCACACCCTTATTTATGTGAGAAATCAAGAAAGCAAAATGAGCCCAAAGTACAGACACTGCAAAGCTTATAGTACATCGCAAAAGTACTGATATTGGCTGATGTCAAAACAAACTATTATATATTTTTAACTGTAGTGCTGTATAGTGCCTCTTTTACATTGGGCTTTTCACTTTTCTACAGGTGCACCCAGGCTCAGAGTGATGCTTCCCTCTCATCCGTGCTGCTGACAGAACTACACGCCGGCGCTGAATGATGACATCACCATCCCCGACGCTCAGTGACAGTAGCGGCTCCTCCAAACATGACAGTAACCAGGTAGAGCTTATAGTACTGTGTCAGATGCGTGGATTGACAATCTGCTTTTTACAGTATTGTTCAGTTGGAAGAATTGTGAAAGCCTGAATAATACCAAAAGAAATACTCAAAGGTTTGAATAAATATTAGAGATAGACGGTTATATCAGTTGGCCGTTATATATCAGGCCAATATTTGCACTTTTTAGCGTATCATCTATTGGCCTTAAAGAACACATTATGCGTTTTCGTGGCTTCATCTCCCTTTGAGTTAAATATTCCAGCTTTTTCTAACTTAAAATAATATATGCATTTGGAAAATATACTTTATAAACTTCACCTCCATTTCCAAGGAAGCATTTAGGAGTTGGAGCTCCCTCTGTTGTCAGCCATGGGAATAAAATTTGGCTAAGTAAAAGTGAAGTCCTTATCCTCTGTACATGCTATGCCAACAGAGCCACGCGTTTGTTTTGAATGCAATCTGACAGAATGAGTCTAGTGATTAGTTAGATGAGATTAGTTTATTTAATATGGGAAAGTGCAATTTCATAAAATAAATAAATACGTTTTTGTTTAGTTTCACTTCTGGGTGCAAATGGCCAAAATCAAACAGAAAATTTCTCACAGAAGACAACTTTGGATTAATGGATTCATGAAACAAGAATGAATGAAGCAAAAATGCTACTCCAGAGGGATTGGCTGCTCAGATTTCTAAATAATCTGTTTTGGCATCGGACATACAAAAAAACCCACGGGTCGATCTCTAATAATTATCCTTTGTATATTTTGTTCAGTGGATCCAGGGTACAGTGCCTAAGAGGGACACTAAAACCATGTGGGAAAACTGAGGATATGACCCATTTTTATTGCTCAGCCCTACCAGAAATTTCTCTCAGGAGAAGTGGTGAATCATAACAGAGTAAAAGTACTGTACTTAATTTAAACTTTTAGATATCTGTACTTTACTTACGTAAATTTT
>KN470219.1:23750-76929 GCA_000787095.1 Periophthalmodon schlosseri
CATATGTTTTTGCGCTGGTGTCTGTACTTTCACTTAAGTAACAAAATTCCACCGCTGCTCAGTAGCCTTTGAAACATGTAACAAGCAACTTGAAAATGACTTTCCAAAAAATGAAACCCAAATTAAATCGCTATGAAAACACACAAAAAACATTCATTGTGAAAAGAGGACAGCTGCGTAGGTCCTGTGCAGGCTCACAACTCTGTGGTCTTATAAGAGTGTGAAGCGGTGCATATGTAGCTGCTGTCTGCTAACTGCTCACCAGTCTGTTCAGTCAATGTCTCTCACTTCTCTGAGCTACTCACTGGCTTTGGTGCTGTTAGCAATTTGTAGATGTTAGCATAATTAGCCTTACTTTCTTGGAAGAGAACAAAATATACAGTCTCAATTACACTATGACTTATTATAAAAGCTGCTAAGCCTGTAGTTTAGACATCTGCAAACATGTTCTGAAAGGCGTGGAATTCTTTGGCAGTTCATAGTTCATAAGTTAATGCTCCTGGGCATGTATAAAGTGTGCAATGTGAATCATGTATTTAAAGATGCACTATGTAACTTTTCTGGTTGGAGGGCCGTTACCTGCTATTTAGTCTCTGTAAAGATGTTATTGCTTTGCTTGAAATGTGCCACAGTAGGGCATTAAGCCTATCTAGCATTTATTTTATTATAGGCGTTTTTATTACTCAAAAATACCTTGAAAATCATGTGTTCTTACTGTAGGCACGGTCACCTTTCCACTGATCTGTTTTTTAAATAAATAAATATGTAAATAAAAATAATAAAAACCAAAAAAAGACAATATAGCCAATTTGCCACATACAACACAGGAAACAAGACAGACGGCACTCTCCACAGATCTGACCCATAGCTTGGCCTGGAGGGGTCACTTGCTTGTCTCCATGGAGATGGATAGCTTTAACATCTCCATGAATACGAGGTTATTTCCTGGCAAATCCAGACTGATATCTTTATATACAAAGGGATATCAGTCTGGTCCCCACACTCCGTTGCGTCTCGAGCCCGACCAAATGTGTTTGTGCAATTTTTTTATTTATTTGTTTTATTTTATCAGGAAGTCCCATTGAGATTACATCTCATTTTCAAGGGAGTCCTGAGTACACAGTTAATCCACAGTTAATTGGCTAATCCACCTGTCAACCATGCCCATCTGAACATGGGGAGATTCACTGGTGACCAGACTCACATCTTTGCAAAGTATTGAAGAAGTGTGTATTCTGGATCCCAGGCTTACAACGTTACATAGTGCACCTTTAAAAAAAAAAAAAAAATCTCAGTTACTTTTTAGTCTTTCAGTCATACTTCTATCCCCAGTGCAGCCTGTATGTCAGTAGTTTCTATTTTTGCAGTTGTCATAGTGACTTGTGTGGACATGTTGGCTCATCTTGTATTCATGGCATTGTGTGCAGGACAGCTGGGAGATTGTGGAGGGCCTCCGGGGGGCGCCTTCCAGTATCCAGGAGCCTGACAGACAGCAAGGCTTCCTGCTCAAGAGGAGGAAGTGGCCCATGAAGGGGTGGCACAAGGTGGGTCTGCACAGCCCTGGAATGGGGGGCTGGGGAAGTTGGACGGTTACATTGGAATCATATTGGTACGAAAATACTTAAATAAATAAATAAAAAAAATAGAAGTGAAATTTGTTCCTTCAATTTAGTCTTAGAGATTTAAATTACAATTTGAAGGACACATTATGCAAAATTGACTTGCTTTTTACTATATATTGTTGTCCCCTCATCAAAGTCATACCAGGAGCTTATGTCATGCACAAGTCATTAATTCTGTGTATGAGGTCATCTTGTCTGAGCGCTCAGATATTAAAATGTGTTTTTCAAATCTTGACATTATTTTAAGTTAGAAAAGGTGACCAAAAGCATGTTTCAAAGCCAATTAAAGCCATGATATTTCAAATTTAAAGGGGCTGACCTAGATTTTTACAGTTCCCAAACCATGAAAGGTCCAAACTCATTCCTTACTTCTTGTAACCCATCCCTAACACTGAAACTCTCAGGGATAGTGAGGTTATTAACACTGTCACATGGGTTGCAATTCAAATTGAAATTAATAATAATTAGGGTGCTGTCAACCTTGATGCATTGACGTGTGCGATTAATCACAAAAAAACTGACGGGCCGGGCCAGCTCTAACAGCTTGTATTTGTCACAATGAGAGCCACCCGCAAGCGGAAATGAAGGGACTTTAACCCCACTAAACCTGTTTGTTCATATACATTAACCTGGAACATGTGATCACACAAATTCATTATGAAATGGAATTTCTAGACTTAAATCATATCCAGTTGGAGTTTAAAATAAGTAATTTAGATTTGTGGAATAATTAAATAAAATGATTTTCGTGAAAATAAAAAAAAATGGTTCAAATGAGAAAGTTCAAGTAACAACATTAAAATCAGCGCGCAATGCGATTAATCATCATTAATCATATTTTAAAAGTATGATTGATCTGATAAATTTTTTAAATAGTTTGACAGCACTAATAATAATACATACATATATAGCACTCTTCAAAAGAAACTCAAAGATTCTTGACATAGGCAAGAAAAATGCACTGGACTTCTGAAAAATAAACTAAAAATGAAGAAGAAGAAGAAGCATTATTGGAGATTGTATGTGATCTGAAACAAGTGAGTTTTTAACAGCTTTCTGAAAGATTGTAGTGAGTCTGAGTTTCTGATGCGAAGGTGGAGAGAGTTTCAGAGGGTGGGGGGTAGCAATGGTGAGGGCTCGGTCCCCCAAGATCTGATGTTTTGGTTTGACTGTGGGAGTGAGGAGAAGGCCTGTCATGATTATCACTATATTGACCTATTGTTCAATAAATGACAGATGGGACAATCATCTTTGGGGGTCAGTATTTACCTTGGGTGCTTTGTATGCGCTGTAGAGGAATAAATAATAAATAAATAATTTGAATAAATAACTTCTATGACCCATTATAGATACAAACAAAGTACTAAAGTGTTTCATTTTGCCATTTACCGTATTTTCCGGACAATAAGTCGCACTTTTTTTCTTAGTTTGGCTGGGGGTGCGACTTATACTCAGATGCGGCTTATATGTGAAATTATTAAAATATATAATTTCACATCTTCGTTATTTTCACACTGACAACTGCGCGAGGGCACTCTAGGCTTGTACCAGTATGACAGCGACGGAAGCCGCGCTTCATCTACTTTCGGAGTTGGCGGAGTTGTTCAGAAGCGACAGGATGAAGAATTCAATTGGTTTAGTGATTTGGAGCGAGATCAAGAGTAAACTTGTTAGCTTGTTTTTTATGCTTTAGTTATCTGATTAACTGTTAATATCTTATGTTAACATACCAGACACGTATTCAGTTCATTGTCTGTGCTTCATTTAGCTGAATAAATATAAATGTGTTACGTTAGTGTGCTGTACTGCTATTCAGCCTGATGTTCTCTATTTTATTGTTATTGTAATAACTTGCCTTTAAAGATAAAATGTCTGTTCTTGGTCTCGGATTTTGTACAATAAATTTCCCCATAAAATGCAACTTGTAGTCCAGTGCAACTTATATATGTTTTTTTCTTCATTATTCTGCATTTTTTGCTGGTGCGATTTATACTCCAGTGCAACGTATAGTCTGGAAAATACGGTACTTAAAGTAGCTAACAATAACATACATTTAGAATAGTTTTTGAGGGATTATCCTGCTTTAGGGTTATTGTGTCAGTGGCGTAATGGAATTCAGTATCGTTTATTGTGTGTATTTTCTTCAGAAATGTATCGTACTTCAAAATTTGTCTGATCTGTGGCGGCGGGAGGGTGGTTGGGGCTGGAGGAGGAGGTTAGTGAGGTATGTAGGAGCCTGGTTATGAAGGGCTTTGTAGGTGATCAGGAAGGATCTTGAAGTTGATACGCTGTGGGATGGGGAGCCAGTGGAGTTGTTTTAGAACTGGGGGGATGTGGGCTCTGGTTTGGGTGCGAGTGAGGATATTAGACACACACAACACACATCAGACCTGAAGAGTGTTAAACATGTGTGAATGAAACAAAACACAACTTCGGGTATGTTTTTCATGAGGAAACAACATAATAACATGGATCAGAAAATAGCATTATATAGGCCCTTTAAACAGTAAATTCCACTATAGAAATCTAACCTGTGCTCCAGCTCAGTTTTAAACTATAGGGATTCTCCAGTGTTGTGATGTCTTATGAACCTAACCTACTGCCTTTTCTTTTAGAGATACTTTGTGCTGGAGAAGGGCATCATGAAATACGCCAAACGTGAGGGAGACGTGAGTACCCACTCTTGAGTGCACCCTTTCTATAGTACACTGGACACAAAGCAAAGTTTTATTGTTATTGATTGTACAGATAAAGAAGGGAAAGCTCCATGGCTCCATAGACGTGGGTCTGTCTGTCATGTCCATCAAAAAGAAAGCCATGTGCATCGATTTGGACACAGAGGACAACATCTACCACCTCAAGGTAACAGCACAGCCAGCAAACAACTAACATGCATGAATGTACATGGAATCATGTGCTTAAAGGTACAGTATGTCAAAGAGTAAAACAACAGCTGGACTTACTTAGTTTTAGAAGCCAGCGTTTCGCTACCAACCAGGTAGTTTCATCAGGGCTTGTGTTTGTGACTCTCACGTTTTTTGTGATATCACCAAAAAAGACCCAAGGCATCTTTTGTACAGCTCTGTCCCAGGTGTGAGAGAGCTGGAAGCGCAGACCTCTGTGTCTGTTTAGGCCTGGTCTCAAAGATCTTTCATACACGGCCTCCAGTAAATCCAGCTATCTTAGTTTTACTCATTGATGGATGTCTCAAAGTTTATATCAATTAAAGGTGCAGTATGTAACTTTCTGGAGGTGGCAAATTGGAATGTTACATGTGCCCACGCAACTCTTCTCATCGTATTCTTTTTCTTCCAAATATTCTTGTAAAGAAAAACATTATGCACTTGACCTATAGTTTTGCTTCCTACTAACCACAAAACACATTGAGAGAGTGGTGTTTTACTGTAGTGCTGTGATGTGTTTAGGTGAAGTCCCCTGAGCTGTTTGAGGAGTGGGTGTCCAAGCTGCGTAACCATCGAGTGTTTAGGCAGAACGAGATTGCCACGAATCCAGAAAGACATCTGTTCCATCACCCCACAGCCTCCTCCCCCTCCCTCAATGACTCCATCAGACGGGTAAGGTTGTAGCTTGAGTCATATGTAGGCCTGGGAAGATAAAACCAATCACTGTATGTTCTTTAAGGGGATATATTATAATGATGTTCTATCATCATTAGCTTACCTAAAGTTGTATTTCAGTTGATTCATGCAAGTTTGAGTAATCCTGTATTGTCCCTGTTTTCACCTATGACTGCCCACATACCTCTTAGTTGCAATTATTTGAAAAATTAAAGGCACTGTACCTGATTTTTACCATCTAAAAACTTGAAAAACAGAACTAGTAAATTTGTATGCAGTTTGCAGTGGTCCAAAGTTATTCCTCACTTACCTTATGCGTTCTGAGCATCCTAGTTATTTATAAGTGATTTTTCTCAACTATCAGTTTCAAGTTATCATCATAGTAAAGCTAACAACAACGCTTTATAATTAGATGCAGACAGTACAGAGCAGACTTATTTTGACTTCAAGAGCTGCTTGTACAATGTATCTGTACTGGGGCAAGACAAATTATGCTCAAATACATGGAAAAAAATAATCGGGTACAGGGCCTTTACGTGCAGGCTTCTAACCTGCCACATAGCCACAATCTGGCTGCTTGCTAAGGTGGCATGGCACTATGAAGAGGTGGGGCCTATCAGTTTTGAAGTTTTGAACAGGAAGTCAGTAATCACATTTCTATTATTAGGCTATTTTAGATCAATATTTTGGTTTATTGTATAAAAAATATAAAATTACAATCTACAGTTCAATAGTTCAAGTATGTGAAAAAAGTATAATATGCCTTCTTGTTTGTGTTTATAGCGGGCTACTCTGACCAAGCAAGCCTCCATCCACCAGGCCAAAGTCAGCTCCTGGCTCCACTCTTCTGAGGACATGGACAAGTGCTGCAAAGGTCAGAAAACTGCATTCACTCTTACAGACTTTTTTGTGTTCCTAAGAGTGGATTCATGGTGTAAACCTGTACATTTTCTTTTAATATACTATACTCTTATGGCAGACCCCAGGGAATCGAACCGAAGATGAGATGGACAATATGTAAATGTAGTGTTAATTAAATTGGAAAAAAAAAGGTTGAATAGTTAACTGAATTAGTGATGAATATTTTGATATTAGGGATGGGATGACAGGAAACAGTTGAGGAGGCTGATATTTCTGCTGATGTGTTGGAGATGTTGTGGAGCTCAAAAGAAAATTAAAAAGGGATAGTGCATGTATGTGAATGTTTTGATTGGTTGAAAGAATAGCTATTTGGCTATGATTGGCTGACAGTGACAGGAATAAGGGACAAGGAAGAAAATCTCTTCGCTTCAAGAAGTGTCTGGCTGCAGCCGACGGGGAGCACCATGATGAGTAGAGCTCCACTAGCTCCACATCCAGTTTGTTTTAATTCTCAATCATCAACCTAAAACACTAACCCAACACTTATCTTGTCCCTATTTTTCTTAAAGGGCCTATATTACACTATTTACTGATGTATGTTATAACAAACAGAAAACACCACCTTAAGATATAATGTGGTAATACAGGATGTGCTCCATTCTATTTTTAAACTCCATACACCTTCACCAGAATCATGTGGATAATTTCATCTTCTCCCTACTGAACTAAAGGTAAAAGGTAGCTGTTAACTTGAAAACTACCACTGCATGACATCACAAGGTGGAACACAGCATTTTTGAGCTTGGGAGATGTAGACAGACTAATGATAAAGGATTACTCAAACATGTGTCAATGAAACAAAACACAACT
Source organism: Periophthalmodon schlosseri (assembly GCA_000787095.1). Classification (NCBI taxonomy): domain Eukaryota; kingdom Metazoa; phylum Chordata; class Actinopteri; order Gobiiformes; family Gobiidae; genus Periophthalmodon; species Periophthalmodon schlosseri. Next base: position 30,682 of record KN470219.1, read on the forward strand.
CTTGGTATATTTTGAGGAATTAACATTATAACATGGCTTAAAACTGACAAGAATCCGTTTTGTGTAATATAGGACTTTTAATGATGATTACTCCGTACAGCGGCTGCAGCTAGACTCTCTTGCTTCGTTCGGCTCCATCAAATCCAAATCCTGTAACAGAAAGTTTAAGATTAAGCATTGAAAGTCTAATTGTTTATCTCCATGTTGCCTCTGTCCCTCAGAACTGGAGGAGGCGGAGTCCTACCTACTAGAGCTGAACCTACTCCTGAAGAGCATGGAGGTCATGCACCGAACCTACTCAGCTCCAGCCATCACTGCACTACAGGTAGGACTACACTACATCACTGCTGTAAGTAGGACTACACTACAACACTGCACCACAAATAGGACTATACCAGAACACTACATTACAACACTGCACTACAGGTAGGGCTACACTACAACACTGCTGTAAGTAGGACTACACTACATCACTGCACCACAAATAGGACTGTACCAGAACACTACATTACAACACTGCACTACAGGTAGGGCTACACTACAACACTGCTGTAAGTAGGACTACACTACATCACTGCACCACAAATAGGACTGTACCAGAACACTACATTACAACACTGCACTACAGGTAGGGCTACACTACAACACTGCATTACAGGTGGTTAAAATTGTAAAATACCTTGCCTGGCGATTTCACACTGATATCTCTCTGTATTTTTTATACAGAAAAATATCAGTCTGGTCTCCATTCCCTCCTCTTGAGCCAGAACCAAACATGATTGTGCAATCAGATTTGTTTATTTCAGTAGTTGTTTTCACACGTTAATGCGCTCTGTGGACCGACCCCAGTGTGCACTAGATTTAATTCTGTTTACTTCACTTTTGGGTTGGTCTTGTTCACATGCACCACGCCTCATTCACCCCAAACATGCACCATGAGCCTCATGAGAGGCCATCAGCTGATCGCTCAACGTATTTCCATGACAACGTGCTCAGAACCCCATCAATACGCACATGTTCGGTTCCCCTACACACGGCGGTCTTTTCTTTCACCTATGGTTAAATATGCCGTGAGGACTGTACGCGCTGGTGACCGCAGAGAAAAAGCTTACTGAGTGGCACACTGACAGACCAAGGCTCACTTACACAGCCAGAGGCAGGAGGAGACACGTCGCTGATATTAAGTTGATCCAACTTTCCTTGTCAGATGAACGTGTCAAACAGCCCTTTCTGCAGCTCTCTTGAGACATGATCTGATTGCTTTTCTACCCAATTCCACTAGCACTTACTGTCACCGCGAGCTGTGTAGGTCGGCTCGAGGTCGGCCGTGAGCGGACGGTCCGAGAACGTTTGAAACAAATGATCTCGGAGCAGCCGTTTACTGTGGTCCAGAATGTGGCTGCTGAGTTCATATTGACCGCTCTCGGAGCAAATTTCCTTTTATGTCGACCTAACTAGTGTAGCCCGATTCAACACAAACTATAAAACATGTACACACATTAAAAACTATGGCAATTTAACTGAACCATATGTTGGAGGTTCAGTCCATCTGTGTATCTGTTGTTGTGTGCTCGGCCAAGACACTTAACCCACCTCGCCCCTAGTATCTGCGTGCACCGGTGTATAAATGTGTCTTTGAATGTTGCTATGCGTGCAGAGCTATATAAAGATGGTCATGTAGGATTTATGTTTACTCAAAAATAGACTGTGCTGTGCTGTGTACAGCATCTCCTACAGAAAATATATTTAGATTAGTCATAAATATTTGTGTTTTTGGGGCAGCATGTTCCTTCATATGACGTTCCCAAGAAAGAGAAAAGGCCCAGAAGATGGCGCTCTAAAAACAGCGGCAAAGAAGCTAAAGCCACACTACAGGTGAGTGTCAGTGAGTAAATGTTTAGCTTACGTATTAATGGGTTAGCTTTGCGTGACATCACAACATTGTAAAACCCCTATAGTTTAAACTGAGCTGGAGCAAAGGTCAGAATTCTATGGTGTTGAACTGTTAGATTGCAGATTTGTTGACCTGGTTTATGGTTAATATCTCCGTTATTACTGGGGCTATCCACTAGGGTTGTCAAATAGTATTAAAAATCAGATACTAATCGCTACTAAAACTAGTATCAAAAGTAGATATTCATTTGAGGAGGTATTAATGCTAAAAAAGTCACATTCACAGAACAGAAATTAACCTTTCCTAAATAGCTTTAGAATGATCTTGAGCTATATTAGGCCACATGGTAATATAAAAGAAAGTATTATGTAATGTTATTATAATGTTGAATCAAATGTTGACATTTGATTGTCTAAATAAAAAGTGTGTTTTTATTAACATTGTGGTATTGGAATCGGTACTGAGTCTATTCATTAGTATAGAAATGGAGTTTGAAATTTTAGTATCATAACAGCACTATTATCCACATGAAACAAAAACTGGCACAAACTGTAAATTAATCTTTCCATGTCATTGAAATCTTATTTGGCTCCTCCCAGGTTCCCAGCTGTATCTCTTCCAAATCTCCACGGCTCCATGCATCCAACCCAAACCTGTCCTCCAGCGAGACACAGTCCCAGGAGGCCAGTCCGGAATCCCCCGACTCCCCCACTCCAGTGTCCCGGCTGCAGGAGGACTTCTGCAGGCTGGCCAACAACAGTGAGTTGAAAAGCAGCAAGATATTTTTTTCATGTTCCACTGGTAATCTTTCCTGAAGAATGAACAATATTTTTTTTTAGCTTTCTACCATGTTATAACATTGTTTCCCTCATCAAAAACATGTCTGAAGAGGTTTTAAATGTCATCCATGCATATTTTAGTATTAGGGATCTCTCCCGGGCCCTATTCAAACCCCCCTTACAGTTAGCTCTTAAGATTCTGTGCAATGCTCAGCCCACAAGCCTATGTCATCCATGCTCCCACACAACAATTCTCCATAAATATACAAAAGTGTGATACAAAACTGTAAACAGCAATTTGACATACCTGATACGATGTGATTTAGATTCATGAGCGGGATGCACGCTGAATGCGCTGTGAAGGGGGAGTGACTTAACATGGGGAGCAAAGGGAGGGGAGACTCAAGAGTGTTAAAAAGTGAAGGTGAAGTGAAAGTTATAAAACATTTTAATACATTGTTTTTGGCAAATATAGCATTTTCAAAACAGTAAAAGGTAATATGGTAATCTAAAGTATATGGTAATCAATATATCAGTATATCGTACAGCCAAGTGTAGTCAGAATACTAAAATTTCAATTTCGATACTAAGGAATAGACTCGGTACTCAATACCGATTTTGATACCACAATGATGGTTGTAAACTTGTCTATGTGGTAACACATTATAACCAGCTGCAATGTCCATCTACTACTGTCACAATACCATTATCAGTCATCCGAAATAATTGGGTAAACTCAAAGGAGACATGTTGTCTGCCACAAAGTGATGGAATACCACATGTTCCTATAAAAGGGTGCTGGTCTATTAGACAGTTTCCATGACAACCGTGGTCTTGTGTCTTCTGTAGTCTACTCCAACCTGAAGTCTGCCTACACCACGCTGTCGTCTGAGAGGGAGCGGCTGAGGCACACCATCGACCTGCAGGCCCCATCCCCACCGCAGGTCATAGGGCTCAAGGCGGCCTACGCGTCTGTAAGTGGATTTTGCTGCATCTCTAATGGTGGTTAATTTTATATTTATATAAACCAGGGGTACTCGATATGCCAAAAAAGGTATATAAATATGTTCTCTATGTTCTTTCACACTTTGCCGTGATTGGTTTGACCAGTCAAATCCCTCATCCCTAATTTATAGTGCAGTAATTTTTAAAAAACGAAACAAAGCTACTCTCTTGATTAGGTTATCTTTGCAATGAAGAAGCTCTGGCTCTGAACGCCAACAAACTATAGGTTGTAGTTACAGGGCTCCAGAGTGCGACCAGTTTGGGCACACAGGCGCCTAAAATTTTGCCTGCTGCGACTCAAAATTTTCCTTGGGCGCACCGGTGCACCTGACCAATCCTAAACAACATTTAGGAGATAAAACTAGTCATTATTGAAATATTATTTACTTTTTTCTTTAATAATAATATGTATGTATGTATAATAGTATGAATTGTAAAAGTAATTAACCAAGTTATTTGTTTAGCCCTTACTGCTGAAGGGACAACATATATTAAATAAGCGTCAGGTTTTGGTGCACCCAACTCAAATCGTTGGTCTGGAGCCCTGTAGTTGGCACATTAGCTTTTCTTATTTACGGTAACAATACAGACCAAAACTAATCTCAGTAAATATAAAAATATCCATGCGGTGATGTGTACCGTCTGCTGCAGGAGTGTGCGGTGAGCCCCGTCTCGCTGGTGCACCAGACCTCCAACGAGAGCAGAGCCTCTATTCCAGAGTCCATCTCCGAATTCTTTGACGCCCGGGAGTACCTGCTGTCCTCCTCCTCTTCAGAAAACGAGGTCAGAGACATAGGCTTTTTCTGTATGAAATAACTGTGTAACTGTGTGTACACTAGTGTTGTTACAATACTAATATTCAAACTCTATTTCGATACTAAGGATTAGACTCGATACTCAATACTGATTCGGATACCATGATGATAATAAAAAACTCTCTTTTTTTAGACAATAGAATGCAATTTTCAACATTAAATTGTATCAACTGTTTATTTTTCTTGTAACTAAGGGATCGCACTGCATAAACAAAAGTTCTAGATGTCCTGATGTGTAATCCCTCAGTCGTCCTGCTGTGATCCGTACCATAGCTGCCAACTGCATAGAAAGTTTTAGAGTGAAGCTGTTTTGCTGTTCATCCAAGTGGCTTCTTCAGTTCTCGTCAGATTGCTGGTGGACACTGCCTTATATCTGTCTGAAGGAGCTAACTACACTGAAACTAACGCACCTATTTGTTTACAGTTTGTTTGTTGGCTAGGTCTATTGAACTACACTAAGCGTGAACTGTGCCTCAGTCATATTTTGCATAATTGTTCAGGCCTCTAATGGGTGCTGTCATACCTATTAGCATACTGGCTATCACTATTGTTTTTCCTTGTTTTGATTTTCCATACTCAGACCTAATCAAAACAAGGAAAAACAATAGTGATAGCCAGTATGCTAATAGATGTGAGAGCACCCATTGGCCATGTTTAGCCATGTTGTTACCTCCTCAAAAACACCCCCGCTGTCATTTTTTGTTTCATTCACACATGTTTGAGTAATTCTGCATTATCAAGCTGTCTACATCTCCAACTTCAAGATGCACTGTTCCACCTTGGGATGTCGTTAAGTGGTAGTTTTAAAGTTAACAGCAATTTTTAGACCCAACTGAACTGTTTTAGTCTTCAATACTCTAGAATAACTTTATGTTGTTGCATTTTGTTTTACCTTGTGTTCAGTTGAGAAATTCTCCACAGAAATTCTCCAATATCTTCTGGTGTACTTGGGGGGTGAAAAAGTTTCAAAAAGGCCAAAGCAATAGCTGTGGCTTCAAAGTTTGGATTCCAGGGATGCAAATTATTCACATGATTCAAGTGAAGATGTTGAGAGTGTTTTCAATTTGAGAGAAGAACACAGCAGATGAATATGCAGGATTTTTGTGTTAAATATTTGTGAATGAAACAAAATACAACTCCAGGTATATTTTTGATCAGGATGCAACATTATAACAAAGAAAAAATGTGCGTAATATCGGCCCTTTAAAGGATTATTTAATCTGCAGTTGGTGTCCCTCTGCTCTGTCCTATAGTATGTACAGTGAGTGCGTGACCTTTCCCGTTTGTCAGCAGGTGTCGGATGATGACTCCTACATCAGTGATGTCAGCGATACCATCTCCATGGATACATGCGACGGCACCACCCACAGGCACAACTCTGGTCAGTCTGACTGCTAACCACACACACACACACACACACACACACACACACGCACACACGCACACACGCACACACGCACACACGGTTTCTAGGCCTTCAATGGTTTAGTTGGTCAATGGTGACTTAGTCGACCAAAATGTGTGTTGTCAACTAATTATTTTATTTAGATTATAAGGATTTATCTGGGACAAGAGTAGAAAGGAGAAGTGAGTGAGTGAGTTAGCTGAAGATCTGGTATTTTTTTGTATTTATTTATAAAAAGGCAGATTAAAGTTATATAAATACATTGTACATACATTCTTAGTACTTTTTTAGTACTATCTGCATAAATAATGCTTGAACTCCTGTGCAGTTGTAGTCTTGTGAGTGCAGTTCGGGTCAGATACACACACATGCACACACACATGCATTGACCAAGTAACTGTGTCCGAGCTGAAGAAAGAAAGTGGAAGTGCCCACACTTCATTCTAAAAGGAGCCAATCCCTGACAAACAAACTGCCAAACCACAGTCATGTAAACATCTTCAACATTTTGGATAAGAAACAATTATAAAATAGCTTTACAAATGTCACAGATTACATGTTGGTGACAAAATTGTTGTTCTAAAATGATAGCAACTCCATAGAAATGCATTAGCCAAAACAACAACAAAAAAAATAAACACAAGAGCTGAGCAGCAGCGCAGTATATACATTAATCACACTGTAGTGTGAGAGTACTTGGTTGAAGTTGGTACCTTAAAATCTCAGTTTAACATAAGCCTAACTGAACATTCTACAGTGTTCCAGTTGATATTGTCCCAAAATGTAAAATCCAAGTTCCACTTTTCCATCCCATCCCAGAGCCCCAAACTAGACCATGCACAGACTCTGATGTCTGAGGAACATGTCTGTACATGTCACACAATCAAATACAAAATATATTTTCTGGTTGACTAAAACTATGATCAATATGAGATTTTTGTAGACTAAAACTGGACTAAATCTAGACTAAAACTAAAAAAGAAATCTAGCTGCAAGCGGCAATGATCAGCCCTCGCCTGCTGCCACCCAGAGCTCCTTTTTGAAAATGTGCCTACATTTTAGGTTGTGCTTGTTTTAAAAGTTTAATAAATGAAAATGTGGCAGAATTCGATGTCTCCATATGATTACATAATGCCAGAAGTCACATGATTAATCCAAGATGGGGGACTTCTGGTTTGCAAGGGGGCATGGTCACAATATATATATTTTTTTTATTCCTATTGCCATGTTGACATTGGTTTGGCTACGCTAAAGGTTTTGTCGAGACGTCCCTTTAGCCAGAGCAGATATTTGGCCTGTTGCCATGGCAACACGATGGGAGATGGGGTGTGGCTGTCATTGATTTTTTTTGACTGGAATCATGTCATGAATATGTGTATCAAATTTTATGTCTACAACAAAGTAAAATTTTATTGTTCCATACAAATTCTGCAGGGGGCAGTATCATGCCCATTTGTGATTTTCTTATCAATCATTCAGGGACAAGGTGTCCAAAAATGATTAGAGTTTGAGTAAACTTGGGCAAAGTATGTGCAAATTATCACTCGTCATAGTTTGATCATCAATCAAATATGGGCAACTTCCTGTTGGTTGCCTAGCACCCGCGTAATATATTTTTGATTTGATTTTTATTATGACTGATCCACCACCCAAATTTCATTTGTCTACAACAAAGTTTATTTGTTCTAGATTTTTTGATGTGGCGCATCAAAAAGAGGTTACAATTTGACGCGACTAAAGAAATTCTTGGTCGACTAAAGACATGTCTTGCCAACCAATTAGTCCACTAAAAAGGGGACACGCCAGGTTTTTAATTTTTGGAAATTGAAAATTGCCATAAATTAGGGAAGCGCAAGTTTTGGGCGCACTTTTTTGTGAGTTTTTGGCATTGTTCACTGGGTGAAAATTTTTTGAAAATATAATAAACTATACATTTTCAGAAAGCACTCACACATTCCTACGTCATGGTGAGGGTGCCTGATCTGGGACTGATGTGCACTTCACTTCCCGTCAGTGCACTTACGTGGCTGTGGCGCTCGGGCTTATTTGTTGGGGTATTACACTTCTATAGAGTATAAATTGCTAACACATTTACATGTTTAGCTCACCATGTTGCCTTATTGTTTTGAAAATAACATTGTATCAGGTTTGTGAAGTTGTAGTATATTGTTTTGTGTCCCGATTTTGCACATTTATGGAAAATTGCCATGCAGGGGTGATGTAGGCTTGTGGGCTGAGTCTTGTATAAGCTCGTACTACTAACCATAAGAAGGGTTCCAGTAGGGCCGGTGAGAGATTGCTAGATTACTCAACATGCATGGATGACATATAAAACCTCTTCAGACGTGTTTTTGATGAGGGCATGTCGATTTTGCATAATGCCCCCTCTTTAATAATTTTAGTCAAATACGATGACTAAAACTAAGTACAAATTTCTTGACAAAATGAACACTGCTGTACAGTACACTTGCATATTTGTTTTTCCAGTGTCCAGCGGGGCGCCCCTGGTTCGGCGGCGTCCAACACTTCCCTGTCCCTGCCCGAGCAGCAGTGTGTCCGTGTGGAACATCCTCCGGAACAACATTGGGAAGGACCTGTCTAAGGTGGCCATGCCTGTGCAGCTCAACGAGCCTCTCAACACCCTCCAGAGGCTGACCGAAGAGCTGGAGTACTGTGAGCTGCTGGACACGGCCAACCAGACCCACGACCCCCACCAGCGCATGGTGAGTCATACAACCGGACCCACAACTACAACCAGACCCACACCTACAACTAGACCCACAACCGGACCCACAACCGGACCCACAACCAGACCCACAACCGGACCTACATCCAGACCCACAACTAGACCCATAACCACAACCACACCCACGACCCCACAACCAGTGCCTTACAGGACTAAATAATGTTTATAAAACTAAAATGGCAGTAACCTGCCGTGTGTGCCTGAGCTGACTAACGCGTTGTGTTGACAGGTGTATGTGGCTGCGTTTGCCATCTCTGCATACGCCTGCACGTACCACAGAGCAGGCAGTAAGCCCTTTAACCCTGTGCTAGGAGAGACCTATGAGTGCGACCGGCCTGACAAAGGCTTTAGGTTCATCGCTGAGCAGGTACTTCTGACACATGGCTGCACTCGCAACTATTATGTGAACTGTACACGTTTCTGTATCCTTCTTCATTCTCATAGTAAGCATTATAATGGCACCTGTACTCTGAGCTTTCATAGAACTGTTTTTGATTCCAGGCAAGTCACCACCCTCCTGTGTCTGCTTGCCACGCAGATTCAAGGAACTTCACCTTTTGGCAAGGTGAGAGCAAGAACCAGCATGTCCCACTGTTCCGTGTGCTCTTTAAAGTGCTAATGTTTAAATGTAGACAAAATGAACGTTTTGGACTATGTGCTTTGTGCTGGAGTAAAGCCTCCACAGACATGAGGCTCACCTCCTGTGCTACAGCAGATACAGCACATAGTTTTCACTGCACACACACAGTCATTACTGCGGACTTAATCTGGATCTTTTGTCTGCCTCAGATGTGCGGTGGAAAAATAAATTCTGGGGCAAGTCGATGGAGATTGTTCCCATGGGAACCACTCATGTGACCTTACCAGAGTAAGTGGTGTGGAGTCTATGATATCTGCTTGGGCTGTGTTCTTCTGCACAGGGACATAACATACATCTGTTCTGCGAGCAGGTTTGGAGACCACTATGAGTGGAACAAGGTGACCTCCTGTATCCACAACATCCTGAGCGGTCAGCGCTGGATCGAGCACTACGGAGAAATGACCATCAGGAACAATAACAGCAACGAGTGCCAGTGCAAAGTCACCTTTGTCAAGGTCAGGAGCCTCCACTGTACTCCACTACTGTACTATACTGTACAGCTGAGTATAAGGACAAATGGCACCATCTTCTGGTCATAATAGGAATCTGCACTAGATGTGCTTTATGAAAGAATCTCTTGTAATAAATCAGTACTGTGCTGTAGGCCCGGTCGTGGAGCTCCGTAGTGAACGAGGTGGAGGCTGTGGTCACAGACTCCACTGGGGCTGTGGTCACCAGTATCTTTGGGAAGTGGAACGAGGCTCTGTATCAGGGTACTCCTCCCTCTGCCACCTGCCTGTGGAGAGCCAGTGAGTCCACGCTAACACACACACACACTCATGTTTAAAGGTGTACAAAAACATTTTACAGCAGGGTTTAGCGGATTAAACATTCAACAGTACGGTTGCTAGGCAACCATACTGTTACCTCTACATATGTCACATCTACTGTCCATGCCAAAGCAGGAAGTAAAATTGTAAACTTCACAAAAAAGAAGAAAAAAATAGTCACGATTTTAGTAATATTGTAAATATAATAATCATTAATACTTAATATTAATAATAGCACCTGATCCTGATTTTTTTCACATGTATTTGAGCAAAATATGTTTTGCCCCAGTACAGATATATTGTATAAGCAGCTCTTGAGCTCAAATAAGTCTGTGCATTGTTTGTGTCTAATTATAAAGCATTGTATTGCCTGATAATAATATCACATTGGACCACAGGAAACAATTTCAAATGAACTAGTTTTGTTTTTTCACGTTTTTAAGACAGTAAAAATCAGGCGCCTTTCAACTGCGTTTAAGTTGGTCTAACCATACGCACTTCAATCTCAACGTCAACAGTATTTTTTTTATAATTTAATTTCATGTATAATTACATTTTATACAAATAGTTGCGTTAAGTGAATTCTTCTTGCAAGATGTTAAGGGCCCTATATTACAGTATGCTTGTGAGCTTTACCTGGAGTTTTTATGTTATAATGTTATCAAAATCATACCGAGTTGTGTTTTGTTTCATTCACACATGTTTGAAACAAAGCACAACTCAACAAAGGTATATTTATGATGAGGATACAACATTATAACATAGGTAGACAAGAATAGTGCAATATAGGCCCTTTAAGTGAAATCCTCTTGCGTGATATTAACACAGTCATGTGACCTTGCAGACCCAATGCCCGAGGAACATGAGCAGTACTACGGCTTCACTCAATTCGCCGTGGAGCTAAACGAGCTGGACCCCGCTCTCAGACCTTTGCTGCCCCCTACTGACACGCGCTTCAGGCCGGACCAGAGGTAAGCAGACCAGGGCACAGACATGGACCATATGAACTGTGAAGCAACAGGCTGGAATACGTCTGTAACCATGGAAACTATGCATTGATATTTTGCAGCTGATGCCATAAACATTCCCTGGGGGTGTGAAGCTAACTGTAGGCTCTGCTTTATCTGAAGCTCTGTTAGACTTTAATCTGAGCTTTTTTTATAACACCATCTGACCATAGTTGACTTAGTTGGAACTACATCAGGATGATTTGTGCCGTTTAACAAGTCTCTCACACATTAAATTACAGTCACAAGCTAGCTGTAGATCAAATGAAATACTATTGTGGGGTCAACATTTTGATTTTTCCTGTTTGTCCATTAAAACTGTAACATTTGGATTTTGTCTTCACCAAAAATGCTTAATGTCAGTCATAAGCTCTTGAAAAATGCATGCCTCCATTCGTGGATTGAAAAACAGGGACCCAAGGTTTAACAATTTTTCATTTAGTCATCCTTCGCCATGGTTTTCAAAATATATTTAGAGCATTTTGGTTGAAGTTGAAGAATGACTGTGGTGGTGTGTGCAGGCTGCTGGAGGAGGGGAACATAGAGGGTGCTGAGGAGCAGAAGCAGAGGATAGAGCAGCTGCAGAGGGAGAGGAGGAAAGTGCTCCAAGACAACAATATGAAGCACCAGCCACGATTTTTCAAGTATGACTGCACTATTTACACACATGCAACTGTTCTTTTATCATAACAACATTTTTTCCTACTTAAAAGAACTGTATGTAGCCTGTGCCCTTAATATTTTTTTAGTTACTACAAACACAACTGAACCTGTGTTGCCAGTGCCTTAACCTGCAGATAGAGGACAGTTTTTCTCATTCTCAGTACCGGTACATGGACAGGCCATGCCTCACGTGAAAGCTCAGAACCTCCAAAATTCACTCACTGAGCTTGCAGAGCTGCAGTAGCACTGATTCATGATTGGCTGCAGGTGCTGGGGTTTAGGTTTAACATCATAAACAATTTATCCATCATGTCCAATGTTTTTGTAATTAAAAATATATCAGCATTACAATTGTTATCAGTAAAAGCTATATTTGATTTGAGGTAGGTGTTGATCTGGACTCTCTTGTCCTACTCTCCACAGTTGTGATTGTAGAACCTTTTTTAAAACTGTAAGAGTACAGGCTGTATACAGTTCCTTTAAGCTTTATATGTTCATTTTTGACAAATAAATCAATTCTAAAACTGAAACCTGTTCTATGTTGACAGGAAGAGCAGGAACGACACGTGGGTTAGCAACAACTCGTACTGGGAGCAGAGGAGAGAGCCTGGCTTCAGTAAGATGGACTTCCCCGTGCTATGGTGACCCCCACCCCCTAAGGAGTACCTATGGAGAGACCTCTACCCCCTAAGGAGTACCTATGGAGAGACCTTCCCCCACCCTCAGGAGTACCTCAGGAGTTATGGACCTAATCTAAAGAACTGGACATATTATTATTACTTGTGTAGATGAGAGCCTGAGAACATGTCAGTTTAATCTTTAGCGGTACATTTGTTTGTCTTCTTAAACTTAAAGGACACATATTATGCACATTTTACTTTTTTGACCTTTTTAATCATGTTATACTGCTGTCCCCTCATCAAAAACATACCTGGAGTTGTATTTTACTTCATTCACATTTGTTTCATCAATCCATTAATCCAAAATCGTCTTCTCTGAACACTCAAATATACTGTTCACATTTTGCCCGGATTGTTGTGTCACAGGTAAAAAAAAAACCCAAAAAACTCCTGTGCAGTTTTTAAGCCCATAAACCATCACTGGACTCATTCTGCAGTCAAACTGTGTTCACAAAGAACGCATGGCTCTACGGTGATCGACAGTGACTGGACTGCACTTTCACTAGTTCCGGAGGTAAATTTCCCATTCATTTTTCAGCGTGTTATGGATATTAGTGACCACAGCTGGTAATTTCCGCGATGCCTTTGAACTCTTAATGTTTGAATTTTGGATTAGGAAATTTACTTCCGGATCGGGACTGTTGCTCTCCATTAGCGTAGCATTCACGGCAGATAAGGACGTCATTTATTTTCTCATCATTCATTCCCATTGCTGACAGCTCTAATGCCTAAATTCCTCATTGAAAACAGAGGTGTAGTTTATAAATTGTGTTTTTCACATGCAGACATTACTTTAAATTAGAAAATGTGAAATACTTATCCCAAGGTGACCAAAAGCATTTTAAAAGGAAAGTAAAGCTACAATAATGCATAATATGTGTTCTTCTAAAAGACTGCCTGTTTTCCAAGCATTTTCCAAAGTGCCTTTTGCCGTGGCTGTAGCAGTGCACAGCGTCCATGATGTCCATGTGGGTATTACAAATATTTGGGTATTTGCTTTTTCCACATACTGTACTTTTGAATGCAGACTTTGCTGTATTTACTGTCTCTCTATAATCCTGGGTTTAAATGAACATTATCCAAATAACTGCAGAGAATAAACTGTTCTATGGATGGACCAGGATGTTGTGTCATTGCTTCATTTCTACTTTTATTTAAGGAAACAGTTAAGTTAGGTTTGTAATTTTTGTTAGAAAAATTGTTCAAATGAAAAGTTGTTACAACAGGTGTATCTGTAGTCATGCCAGTTAAATGAGTAGAAACAACTAAGTATTAATGATTGGCTGTAGGCGCTGATAGTAACGATTCAGATCAGAGTCCTTTTAGGTTTAAACCAACTGGATTTCAGCATTGAAAGTGGCAACTTAAATGAGAAACTCGTGTGAGGCTCATTCTGAATTCTTATTGGATACTTCTTTTGAGCAGCATTGAAACTGGCAACTTAAATGAGAAACTCGTGTGAGGCTCATTCTGAATTCTTATTGGATACTTCTTTTGAGAAGCAAAACACCAAATTATAACATAACATAACAACTTGACGATTATGTCCAATATAACTAAGAAAAATTCACATTAAAATTGTTAGCCTGTCAGTAAAAGCTATATTTGATTTGATCATGTTTATGAAACTTAAAATCAAAATCTTACAGTTACTTTAAAAAAAAAATAGGCTACAATAACAGCAAAAGTAAAAATTATTTGAGTTACCTTTTTCAGAAATTATCCTACATTATACATAAAATCTAAAGGGTTTATCGCATCTTTTTCCTAATTTGATTTTAGGCGACGCTGCACTGTTACATTCAATCCACACACCGTTTAAAACAGACTGGAGTTTGCAGCTGTCCCAAAATGCTGCACCGTTCCCGGACGGGATAGGACGCAGTTTAGCGCATGGATGCCGGACTTCCATGGTTATTCTTAGCTTTTAGCCACCACCACACCAGGAATCATGGCTCATCTTAAGTTTATCCATCCAATAATATGCTCATCTTTCATTTTGCACGACTCCTGTTCCCGATGGACGGCGCTGCTTGGCCCGGACTGTCACTGAGGGCTGGCCGCTTTTTGAGCCTTTAACGCGGGGAATGCAGCGCGCCATGCTTCCCCTCTGAGGCGGGATTTGGGGGTAAGTACAAACATGTTTTATAAAATAAAAAAAATAAAAAAAGCATGATTAAGTGATCAGTCAGTTTTAACGTAGAAAAAGTTGGGTTTGTATCAGTTAAAAGCGGGGCTACATGATCGTATTGTTTATGCTGGACAGTTTTATCTGGTTTAAGTTATCTTTTGTCAGTTGAAAAAATGTTTATATTCCATAAGTTTATAGTTCATGATTAAGATTAGGCTAGTGCTATAGGCCCAATATTGTTTTTGTATTGCTTGTAGAGATATACATTGTGATTATGGATATCTGCAAGCCTTTACTCTTGTTGCAGTCATAATTAAGTTTTTAAGTATTTTTATTAGGCTACGTAAAGAGATGTAGGCTTTAGTTTGAATGCATTTACATTAATTACCAGGAGTAAAAGAAAAAAAAAAACTGCATTGGACCTGCTCAGTGAGGAGCTGAGTAATGCTTGTAGTAACAAGTAGTGGTCAGTAGAGGGCGCACTCCTATTGGGAAACATTGGTTTAAAAATACGTTTATTTATTTATTTATTTATTTTTTCCTGGAAGTGGCTTAGTGTAAGTGCTGTGCTTTACTGCTTACTTAGACCCATTCATATTTACGACTATTTCAGTGATGTTGAATGAAAATGTAATGAAAATCAGAAAAAAAGTTTTATTGTCATTGGCTAAGTTCACATCCTCACCAAAATCTGATTATAAATGGATTTCTGGACCTGCTATATTCCATATGTGTCCATTCATAGTTTTGTTGCCTTCAATGAGAATTTCCAATATAAATAGTCATGAAAATAAAGACAAAACATGAATAAGTGTGTCTAAACTTTTGACTGGTACTGTACAACATATACAGTATGGAGAGAACATACTGTATGCTCAATAAACTTTTTATCAAGTATATGATAAAAAACAATGTAACATGCCACACTTTTAATCTAATCTAAATAATGTAGTTTGAGCCTCTTTTGGGGAATCCCTGGGGACCCACTGTGGAGAGTTGGCCCTGATTCTGTGGGTTGGGCTTCATTGACAAAAAAAAAGACCAAAAATGGTAGTACATAACTTGCAGGATGACAGTAGCTCAGGTGAGTGTTTGTCCACTGATCTGAAGGTTGGCGGTTTGAATCTCGCTCTCGACATAAACATCATTGGTCGAGTGGTCAGGTCCACTGACCCACAGGTTGGCGGTGCAGTTCCAGCTCACACAGGTGAATGCTGTCGTGGTGTCCTTGGGCAAGACACTTAACCCACTTCGCCCCTAGTGTCTGCGTACATTGGTGTTTGAGTGTGTGAATGGGTGAGTGGTTCCTTGATGTAAAGCGCTCTGAGTGCCTTGAAGGTGGAAAAGCGCTATATAAAAATGTGAACATACACATTAAATATGTGACTGTAATCCTCACTGAAACATGTGTCTTGTCTCTCTCCGTCTGGATGTCCCCTCTTCTCTGACCTCTGACCTGGATGTCCTCTCTCGTCTGAACATGGTGAGTGAAAGATGCTCTGACTTTGCCTTGACTCCTGTTTACTCCTGTGTTATAGAAGAGGTA
This sequence comes from Periophthalmodon schlosseri, assembly GCA_000787095.1. Lineage (NCBI taxonomy): Eukaryota > Metazoa > Chordata > Actinopteri > Gobiiformes > Gobiidae > Periophthalmodon > Periophthalmodon schlosseri. The sequence goes on from KN470219.1 coordinate 46,763, forward strand.
TTATGCAAAATCGACTTTTTGGAGCTTCCTACCATGTTATAAAATTGTTCCCCATCAAAAACATGCCTAAAGTAGGTGTAGATGTCATTCATGCATGTTTGAGTAATCTTGTGATCCCTCCCGGGCACTATTCGAACCCTCCTTACAGTTGGCAGTATGATTCTGTCCAAAGCTCAGCCCACAGGCCTACGTCACTCATGCCCCTGCACAGCATATAGTAACTAATTAACCAAGTTATTTTCAGTGAATATTGCTTTTTCAAAACAATAAAAGGTAGGTATAAAAGGAAATCTAAATATGTTACGTGTTAGCAATTAATAGTCCATAGAAGTGTAATAAACCCTCTTTAATGATGTAACAGGTAGGTGGTGTATAATTAGGGGTGGGACGAGATATGAGACATTTTAACCTAATATAACAAATAAATTGTGTGGTTTAGTTCAGAATTTTGGCCTCACCATATTTGATTAATTTTATACAATTTTATATTATTGCCTACTGTGGCATGGCTTTTTTGAACTGAGCTCAAATGAAATGATGCATAATTTGTACATTGTCTGTAAGCTTGCAGCAGGTGGATCTAAACTCTAGTTGTTTGTGAAAAAATGCTATTATTCAATCTCCAGACTAAAAAAAACCAAAAAAAAAACCAACCAGGACCCATGATTGTGATATAATTTGTTCAGGAGATTTCAGCACATTTAGTACTGGAGTTGTAGTACATGTGCTTATCCAGCAGGGGTCGTGAGAGCACAGTGTTTGGACACAGTGGACAGTGGACAGGTGGTCAGGATTAAACGGACATGTCTTTGTCCTCACAGCGCAGTTTGTTTACCACCACTGTGCACAGCCATATGCACTGGCAATCTGCATAGTTCACTTTACAATATTTCACAAAATCAGATACTAATCGATACTAAAACTCGTATGGAATCTAGATATTCATTTGATCAGGTATTGATACTAAAAAAAGTCACAGTCACAGGACAGAAGTGATCCTTTCCTGAATAGATTTAGAATGAGTTTGAGCTGTATCAGAACAAGTATAAGACACATAGACTAGTACACGCCCATGGACCACTATGGAACCTACTGGGACGACTGAGGGATTACACAGATATAAAACCACATGGGAATAAAATAAAGTACTATGATGTGGAAAATTACATTCTGTTGTGTAAATAAAGAGTTTATTATCATCGTGGTATCAGAATCAGCATTGAGTATTGAGTCTTTTCCTTAGTATTGAATCAACTTTGACATTTCTGTATCGTGACAGCACTAATAGGGATGCACTGATCCAGGTTTTTCAGTTCTGATAGCGATTCCGGCACTGTAGCTTTACGTATCTGCCAGTATTTGATATCAACTGATACCAGTGCAGAGACTGAAGAGTATTTATTTCCTTTAAACAAAAATGAAATAAAACAGAACTGATGCAAATGTGTTATATAGCTGCTTTTATCCCTTAAGTAACTACAAAACAGCTTTGTATAAATAAAAATTCAAACATTATGAGACTCTCTGGGCCAGCTACGATCAGTATTTTTTTTTTTCCATCCAGAATATCGGCATCCCTAAACTCTGTATATTGTATATATTTACAGTGGGGATGAATGTCAGTTGCCTTTTGACCTGATTGTTTTTGGACAGCACCCTGTTTTTACTACTGATTCTACTACTACTACTACTACTACTACTACTACTACTACTACTGCTACTACTACTACTACTATTGCTCGCCTGCTTACCACTTCTGCTATATCTTGTCCCTATTATTTTGTCCCTAATAATTTAGAAAAAATGCCATCTGAACCAAATCAAATAAATTTAATGTATTTTTTTCCACTTGAAATCTACTTGAATTATTATCATTATTATTATTATTATTTTCTATAATTTTTTCAAAACTTTTTTTTTTATGATTCATTTACAAAATATTTGAAAGCAGTTCATACTATTTACTTAAATGTTATTATTACTTAAGTTTTGTAAAGAGGGAAGTCCCCAGAAGCTCCCTTAGCTTAGCTTGTTAAGTCATGTGTTCCAAATGATGTCACTTACGACATATTGACACCACCATCTGTCCCCATCTCTACCTCCTCTCATTTCTTACTCTCCCCCTCGCTATCTTCCCCCTCTCTCCTCTTTCTCTTCCCCTCCCTCTATCCTGTCTCTCTTACTCTCTCTCCCTCCATCCTTTGCCTCTCTCTCCCCTTTCCTCTCCCTCCCTATCTCCCCTCCTCATTTCCTTTCAGTATTTCTCCTCTCTTGCCCTCTCTCCTCCTCTCTTTCTCCTCTCTCTCCTTCCCTTCTCTCTCTTTCTCTCTCCCCTCGCTCTCTCCTCTCTCCCTCTCTCTTCTCTCTCCCTCTCTTCCCCCCTGCCCTCCATCTCTCTCTCCTCGTGGTATCGTTAGCTGTGATTGGTCCAGGTGGGGGGCTATTGGTGCATTATTAGACCCAGATAATAAGACACAGGCTGGGGTCAGGAAATGAAAGTGTCTCACCACAAAAGATAAGAAAGAAAAGAAAAGAAAGGGGGACTTTGTTTACTGTGACTCACTACATCAAAGAGCCCCCACATCTGTCCACAACTGTCCACTATCACGCGGGAAAGTGGTCATCTACGTACAAAAGGATCTCATTGTAAAAAAAAGTTTGTGTATAAGTTGGTGAAATACCTATGTGACATTTTTTAACTCTGCGAGTAGGTGGAGATAGGGTGTAGGTGAAAAAAGGATTTTTGACCACCCATGCCTCTGCATAGTGTATTTACCTAATATTTTACTTTCAAAGGCATTTTAAGAATGTGGAAAATGTAATTAGTTCATTTTAAATCGCTTGCAGTGGCCCAAAGTTATTCCTCACTTACCTTATGTGTTTCAAGCATCCTAAGTAGTTTATGTGCCAGAGCAATAAAGAGCAACAAAAACTAGCATGTTAACGTGCACTTCCTGATCATTGGACAACAAAATGCTTTATAATTAAATGCAGAATGCAGTTAAATGCACACAGCGGACATATTTTGACCTCAAAAGCTGTTTATACAATATGTCTTTATGGGGGGGAAGACATTTTGCTCAAATACATGGACTTAAGAAATTCTTGGGATACACAGCCAAACAGCTATACAACAAAATGTCTAATACTGTACCATAAGAGGGAAAGTGACAAAGCAAATGGCATGCAAAACATAACCACCAGATGCCGCCAAAAACTCCTCTTGTAAAACATAGATATTTAGCAGGGTCTATTGTCCTCCCATGGGTGCTGTTGTTTTTGTTTTTGGGTAGGGTGCTCCTGTCTCTGGGGACCTGCACACAGAGAGAGGCCGCCTGTCCCTGCACCTGCTCGTCTCCGCGCCGACAAGGGGGAGGGGCAGGTGAAAGTGAAAGGGGCCTTCTTTGTGTAATGTGCGTTGGGATAATCATTGTACAGAGCAAGCAGACAGCTTAGTTCTGCTTGTTAGTGGATTTGGGGTTGGAAACTGTGAAACAGGGCTGAGTATGAGAATTACATGGCAGATGGAACGATCATTTTCGGGGTCAATATTTATCGAGGGTAGGGATGGTCCGATATGGATTTTTTTTTAGCTAATACCTAATATTTGCCTTGCTGCTGTTAGCTTCTGAAATCCATAGCAAGGTCCCAAAATGTATCTTAATGAGAGGGTATTAATTGTTAACACATACCATATTTAGCTCACCATGTACCTTTTGTTGTTTTGAAAATGTTATATTTGCTTTGTATTAACATGTTTAATAAGTTTCACTTTTGTTTTTGATGCTCAGAGTCTTGCTAAGTCCCACCCCCTTCAGAGCGCCATCACAACACAACCAGCATCTTGCTAATGAAACTACTGCACAGTGCGTCAGGTTTGACAAGTTGTAGTGTCTTGTTTTGTATCATGCTTTTGTATATTTATGAAAAATGACCATGCGGGACAATAGGTTATAGGCTTGTGGGCTGATCTCCATCTATTTATTAAACATTTTGTCTTTTGTAAAAAGAATGAGCCTTGTGAGTCACTATATGACACTTTGGGGTGAGAGCTGATTAGCTGTGCAACGGTGGCCCACCCTGCTTCACAAGTTAGAGAAATGTAAATGCCTACTTTATCCTTTCACAGTTTGAAAATTAGCTACCCCAGCTTTAATTTAAGTGTGAAAAAATTGCTTTTTATGGGTAATGTACACAGATGTTCATAATCTATAATAATAAAAAAGCAAAAAAGAAAATCTATGAAAGTCTCTGGCACGTTTTAGAGCATTGGCATGGCAAATAGTTTACTGCATTATCTTAAAAAAAAACAAAACAAAAAAACAACCAGAGTTTTTCAATTTTATCTTTTGTCCCATCTGGCTTTCCATGAACACATAAATATTATTGACTGCGCAGAGAAGGATCTAGAAGGTACTACGTAGGGTTCTGAGAAGATGATGGCACCAACATTCTAATCATTTCCAAAAAAATCTCTACTGGATTTCAGATATAGATCTTTCTGGTCCTGGTCTAGTCCTAGGTCTGGTCCCGGTCTAGTCCTGATTTGGTCCAGATCTGGTGGGAGGCTGCTGCTGCTGTATCCTTGGTTACTGATTGAGGAGCTTGGGCACCAGCAGCAGATTTCTGAGCTGTGATTGGTCGAGGCAGAACTCATCACGGCTCCCATTGGCTGATCCCACAAACACGCTGAGCTTGTTATATACGGCCCTCCCCCTCCCAAACAGGGGAAGGGAGGGGGTTAAAGGCAGGCGGAAGGAGCGCCTAATCCCTCAGAGTGGTCTGACAGGCGCAATGACAGTAATAGTGGGATTATAGATGTGTTAGAAATAATATCGTGCACATACTTTTTATTTTTACTATTTAAAGGTGCTGTACGTTCTTAAAAACGTGGAAAAAAAGAGCTAGTTCTTTTTAAATGGTTTGCAGTGGTCCAAAGTTATTCCTCACTTACCTTACGCATCCTTCCGAGCCTCCTAACTGTTCACTGCGATGAGTTTATAAGCTCTTTTTACAACTTTCAGAGGCCAGAGTTTTGCTGTCACGGTGAAGCTAACAAAAACTACAATGTTAACCATACAATTCCTGATTATGTGACAATATAATGCTTTCTAATTAGATGTAGACAGCACACAGTAGACTCATTATAATTAGACGCAGACAATACACAGACTTATTTAAGTTCAAGGGCAGCTTATACAATATATTTGCACTGGGGCAAGACAAATTTTGCTCAAATATATGGGAAAAAATAAATTCCTGATATGATACTTAAACCAATACCAGTGCGGAGACCGAGAATAACATTCCTTTTCTGAAAACACAATTAATGTGTAACTACATAGATCCAAATGTTCCTTTCAGTAAAATAAAAATCCAAACACTATAAAACATTCTGGGCCAACAATAGCTTGTAAATTGTTTTATTACATCAATTTAAAGATGCACGATTTAACTTTTCTAGTGGAGGGTCCGTCCGCCAGTACGGCATTAAACTTCTCAGGATAACTGCTAAACCGGTATTTTTTTCTGGATCGGGCCTGTGTCTGATCCACTATTGTATCAGTACACACACATTTTCTTTAGCTACTGACGGACTTTTTGTTATATTGACTTTTGCTATAAATGTAACGGTAACGAAATGTAACCATTTTCTCATAAAAACAGGGTTTGGGTTTTTTTTCATTCCTGCATGTAGTTGTCCTGCAGTAACCTCAATATTTACAGTTCCACACACACTTGCATAATTCTGTGTTGTTGTGTAAGCTTGTATTTGTGTAAAAACACAGAGAGCACTTCCTTGAGAAGAAGGCATCCTACCTCATGCAGGATTACTTAAACATGATGAAGCAAAACACAACTTGGGCATGGTTTTAAATGGGACTCATTATATTGTACTTGAAAAAAGTTAACAGAAGGTTAAGGTACACTTTATTGCCCCTGTAAAAGAAGTATTAATAAGGATAAGGTACAATTTATTGTTCCTTATCCTTGTAGGTAAATTTGTCCACTGCATTTGACCCACCCTTCAATGCCGCTGGGGCAACCTGTCAGGAGCAGTGAGCTACTGGGACTCATTTCCAGATCTTACTAATCTTGGCCAGGACTACCTTAGCTAGAGGATTTAACTGGTGTTTTTTCTCAGTCTTTAATTATAATTTATTTAATTCATTAACTCATTACAATCTTGATAACGCAAGTTACTTCACATTTTATTATGCTCCGTGCTGTTTTGCTCAAGCATTTCACCAGAGCAGTACCGGGGCTTGTCCAAGTGGCCTGTGCGCTCTGTGAGCAGGGTTTGTGCCATTGCGGAGTACATTTAAACCCGTTTCAGTTCCTCCTCTCCTCACAAAGACCTGTGCGCTCCCTCACCCACATCCCACTATGAGTCCCACTCAGACTGTAGAGAAAAGTCCTCCCTGTGCTCCCCACGGCTCTGTGTCACTTCACGCCTTTCCCTGCTCTTTCGTCTCTTCCGAATAGCACAGCACGATGTCCTGATTAAGGATGTCCTGATCTGATACCGGTACCGGCCGTCGATCTAAGCAGATCTAAGATCTAAGTCGATCTAAGAGTATCGGCTTGGATCAAATTTAGTGAACAGATCGCCCAGAGCAGCTTAAACACAGACTGAGGAGGCTCTAAAGCCGCTAATAACAATATTAATAACAGAGGTAGTATTTGTTTTACCTCTACAATGTCTTCATGGAGTCTTAAGAGTGAAAACGAAACTTTGGACAAATGAGCTGAGAAGCAAAGCCGAACGCACTGCATATGTTAAGTTGCTATGTGCTTCATGTAGGCTTCTCTTTTTACAGGCCTCAAACATGGTGAAAAAACACTGATTAAGAAAATTAAATTGAAGGAGGAAGTAAGTACAGAGCAGTGGGCTTATGCCGGTGGCGGTGAAAATGGGGGTTGATCGGCACTATGGCGTCTTGAAAATAAGTGATTAAAGACTGGTCAAACATGCACAAATCACTTGAAATACAACTTCTAAAAAGTAAATGAGAAGGGAAACACCTATAACATAGTTAAAAGCTCTGAAAAGTCGATATTGCATAATAGGCGTGCTTTAACCTTTTTTTTGGGCCATGGACCATAGTGACTCACAATAAGCTAATTCCTAGGGTTGACCCAAAATAGACTTGAAAGTGGTAGGTTTGTTTGTTGTTTTTTTTGTTTTTTTTTGCCACCGAGTTAGAAGAGGTCTTCCTTTTATTGGTCTTGACAGCAGGAGCGTCGCCTGACAGACCAATCCGCGGGCGCAGTGAGCTTGCCCTCCGCTCGCTGCTGCCTCTAAACACATTGTTAAAGCCGCTGCCTGCGCTGGATAACGCTGATGAATGAGCACTTTGTTTATCTGAGGCTTCAGAGGAATATCGGTGCGGCGGTTATCTGCGTCCACAGCCGATTTTGAGTCCTCCTGCGCGGACACGGACACAGCGGTAAGTGTCTGTACCTAGCATCCTCCCGGAGCGCTCGGGTATTTGTTGACATTTTTCCTCATTGAGCGCCATTTGCAGCTAGCGGACAGGTGCATCTACAGCCTTGTTTATTCTGCGTACGATTTGTATTAAATTCTGGAAATACTTGAATTTAACCGCGAAGCTGGTGTAAATACTAAATAAATGAGTCGGTGTAGCGCGCAGGGATGTCTCTACGCGGAGGGATGCTGAGCGTACGAGTGATGCCCATTGTAAACACACATATTATCCAGATTTATCCCCGTGGTACGCGGTTTACAAAGACAATGCGTTCATATCTCCGTTATTACTACGTTTTTTCAGTCATATTTGCTCGTACTCGTGCGCTCTTGTGCGTAATGGTCGCGTAATTTCTGTGCCAGCACGGGTTTAGCTCAGAGGCGTTAGCTCGGCTCGGACAGGGCGCTGCTGGATGTTACTTAACCGCAGGTGCGCTCCAGATTTGTCATGGTGTTTTCTTGGCTACGGCTATTGCTTTGGTAATAACGGTGTGGCATATCGCTGTTATGAAAGAAAGCTATAATAGCAGGATAAACTATAGGAAATGAGAAATTATAAGCGAATAGAATGGTTTTATTTCATGGCTATCAAAAACAGTCCAGCAAGCGTTTTGTTCTGGTGCCTTCTGAGGACACGGAGTTCATGTCCTGTGCAGAGTTTAGAGTACTAAATCATAGTTGTTGTTGTTGTTGTTGTTTTTTTTACCAATATTAAAGACAAGACAAGGCTAAAATAAATTTTAAAAAATGATATAGCTCTAAAAATATGTTATAATAAGCGCCTTGACAATACAATACAAACACATATGTGGACAATTTTGTGTAATTATAATATCATGCCTACATTTTTTTTATAGAAGTTGTAACAGTTACTTCGCAAGATTCTGAAAAGATTTTTAAGTGTGTTACATCATCCATCTACTTGGACTCCTATTGAGTAAAAGTGTTGGTTACTCTTTCCAAGTCTACAAGTAAAGAAAGCTTTATGTTGACAATATGAAATGAATTGTGTTTATTGCACAACTCACATGAGACATTGAAGCTGTTCATGTGTTATAAGACATTTCTTCTGTTGAAACTTTTGCCATTCACAACTTATCTCAGCAGTAATGCATGGATATATAAGGGGAGGTTTAGCTGTAAGATAAAGTTATAATATGCAGAGGTTGCGTGGGTCCACTTTCCACAATTAACCCAAAAGATGGGTCCACTTTTTTAACCGAAAGATGCAACATAGGTGAAGTCCTCTAGCTAAGGTAGTCCTGACCAAGACTAGCTTGAGATCTGGAGATGGGTGTCTGCACTGCTCCAAACAGATTGCCCCAGCGGCATTGTGGGATGGGTCAAATGGAAAGGACAGACTTCCCTACATGGATCAATAAAGTGAACCTTAAGATGTTCTCGCAAACACTAAATAATCTCATGTCTCGATTAGGCTGAAATCGATTATTGAAATAATTGTCATCAGTTTGTTAACAGGTCTTTACACAGACTCCAAAACACGCCTCCTGCAAGAGAAGAGATTTTAGGATTTAAACAGAGCAGTAATTACATGGAAATTTCATCTAAATTTCTACCATGTTATAACATTGTTCCCTCATCAGTAACTCTGAGCGGGGGAGTGACTAAGGGAGTGGGGACTCAGAGCGTCAAAAATGAAACTTATAAAACATGTCAATACGTTGTTTTTGGTGAATATAGAATTTTCAACAATAAAGGGTAACGTGTTGATCTAAACATGTTACGTGTGCAATAGTAGCAATAGAAACAATACCAATAAAAGTAAAAGACTCTCTCTTTAGTGAAAAAAAATGGCATTCATTAAAAATTTAATAAATGTATTAAAAACTGCTAAACATTACAAATGTGTTTGTTTTTTTTTGCACCATTTCATATTTTAGTGTTCGCAATCTCTCCAATATTACAGTGTTATGTTCTGTAAACTGAATAGTGATTTTGAACTTTGAGAACTGAGTTTTTGCTGTAGCTCTTACGTCCAAATGCTCAGGTCTGATTCTATCTCTGGCAGCTGTTGTGCACTGTATTGTGTTAGAGCTCCACAATTTGGACAACTATTGCAGGTCTGTGAGGTTTGCAGGGTCTCCAACCTGTCAGTAGAAGTGGAGCAGATCTTCAGCCTGGATCTTGGTCTGGACTGTGGGGTACATGTTTGTGGATTGGCCAATAGCAGTGCAACATTGTAATTTGGGCTGGAGCACTGGACAGTCTGTGATTGGCTCCTCTTCAGAAGTGCCAAGTGATGATGAGTCCCTGTTTTCATTGTTTGACTCAAGGCTGGTGGAGTTGACAGGCTTTGGAGTGAGTGATTGAGAGAAGAGTGAGAGAGTGTTAGAGGAGTAAGTGTGAATGGCGTTCTCCATATGAGCAGGACAAACATAGTCTTGTGTTACTGCTTAACGTCTTTCTCTCTTCTCTTGTCCTCCCTCTCTCTCCTCTTAGTCCTTCTATTCTCACTCTCATACCCTTTCTCTTTCCTCTACAGTTTCTTTTCTCATGTGTTTCCTTCTCTCCCCTCTCTTATTTATCCTCCCTCCTCTCTTTCCTCCTGTCTTCTCCCTCTCTCCTTCTCCTCCCCCCTACCCCTCTCCTCTCTTCCCTCCTGTCTCCCTCTCTCTCCCTCTCCTCTCTCCTGCCCCCTCTCTCCATCTCTCTCCTGTCTCCTTTCCAGTCTCCCCCTCTCCAGTCTCTTCCCTCCTGTCTTCCTCTCTCCCGTCTCCCCTCCTCTCTCCCCCTCTCCAGTCTCTTCCCTCCTGTCTCTCGCTCTCCTGACTCTTCTCTCCTGTCATTCTCCTCTCCCTTCCTTCTGTCTCTTCCCTTCTTTTCCTCTTTCTTAGTTCTCCTTCCTTTGTTTCTACACTCCTCTCTCTGTTTTCTTGCTTGTCTTCTTATCCCTCCTTTGACACATTCAGCATCTATGAAAAATTTACTTTAAACAAAAATCAAACTTGCGTTTGCGATTGCAACCACAAATGTTCTTATTTTATTTTAATGTATTTTTATTTATTCATTGTTTATTAAACTTTTGAGTCACTTCTGTCACCTCAGCTTAACCTTTCTAGTTGGGACAAGAGTCCAGACTATCTTTGTATGTATATGTTTACTCCTTCTTGAGTAATTGTACAGTTGAGCAGTACTCTTACTTGAGTAAAAGTTGTGTTTCCCACCAATATTTCCCACAAGTGACAAAAGTATACTTATACTCACGCTGTACTTTACACTTAAATACACATAATATACAGGTAGATATATAGTGTCCCTAAAGTGACCTATGAAACTGTGAGAAGCACCTCTTCACTGTCGTCATGGTAATGGACCTAAGTAGGAAATGTTTAACTGTCAGGCTACAGGAAGACACATCCTGGTGCTTCCCAACCCCCATCACACTAGAGCTAAATTTCATTGTAAAATTTATGAATGCACATTCGAATGGGCAAAGACAAAGTTGGATTAAACTTTGGAATAAATTCTTTTCAAAGAATTACAAAGTTTCTCCTACAACAAAACAATTAGGCTCAAACATGGCCGTCCAATCAGATTTGTTTATTTCAGTGATGCATGTGAAACTAAGGATTTCATTGGTAACCATCATTTAGAACAAAATCAAATTTCTTTCACCTCAGATTAACAGTTTAGTGCTTTGTCTTCTGTTTCAGTTTTTCAGTCCTCTGTGATATTTTTGTCCTTTTTTTCCTTGTAAACAGCCATATTACATGCCCATCTGAACTTGGTGAATTCTGCGGTGACCAGACTCCCATCTTTGTAAAGTAATGGAAAAGTGGGATTTCTCAGAATGGAAAGAGTAGTGACCAGACTGATATTCCTCTGTATAAAAAATACAGAGAAACTTGACCACAAACAAACTTAATATCCAAGGAACACATCTGTACATGTCCCATGAAGCAATGACATCAGAGTTAAAGTAAAAAAAATGCAACTGTGTTTGCAATTTTCTGAGCTCCTTTGGCCAAAGGCATTTCACAAAGAGAAGGGTTTTCTCTTTGTTTTCTCAGAGTACAGGCCTGATGGTTTTCTCTGGTCACATCCACAGTCTCAAGTGTAGTTCTTGCCGGATTTGGAAGTCTACTTTGACTACACTGACAGGTTTCTGAAGCAGTGTTTTAGTGTTTCTTGCCCCGCTCCTTCAAATATTTAGTTTTTTTCATTGTGTGTCTGTCCTTTGAAAACACCAGATCTTATGCATTGTTTAAAGTTGTGTCCTTCCAATTACATTAACTTCAAAATATAAATCAGATGTTATGTCCAGTTACTCTTACTTAGTTGGCTGCCTAATGTTTTGATGAGGTTGTGAAAGAATAGGAGAGAGTAGATGTTTGACATGAGGACCCTCCACCTGCTGTCGGAGCTCCTTTAGATTGCTCTGGCTCCTCTCTGTTGGCCCCATCACCTCAGTCCATTAGCGACGTGTGTTGTAATGGGATAATTACATGGTGTCAGTGTGAGTAATACAGTCTGAGCTAAAGAGTGCTATTGCTAACGACCCCTCGGGACTCTAAGCTTTCAACATTTACAATTATAAGTCATCGCTATACTGACCAGAACACGTATCCTCCACCTCTTTTTGTACAGAGATGCTTAAAGGTACTGTATCAGATTTTTTTTTTTAAACCTGAAAAACAGAAGTAGTTCTTTTTAAATGTCTCAAAGTTATTTCTTACTTATCTTTTGTATTCTGAGCATCCAAATTATTCACCACAATGAGTTTAAGAGCTTTTCACAACTTTCAGAGGCCAGAGCAGAGTTCTGTCGCCACAGTAATGCTAACAACAGCTAACATAATGCTAACAACAGCTAACATAATGCTAAGAACAGCTAGCACCGATCAGTGATTGGCTGCAGGTGCTGGGGTTTAGGTAGTGACACTTCAGATTAGAGAGGCATTTTAGGTTTAAAGCAACTGGATTTCAGCAATGAAATTGGCAACTCAAATGAGAGACTCATGTGAGGCATACAATTACATTAACTTAAAATCATAAATCATGTTACATCCAGGCAGTGATTCTTACAGTTACTCTTCCTTGAGTAGTAGTTTCCCCAAATATTTGTACTCTCATTTGAGTACAAGACGTGTAATCTCTCATTCGTCCAGGACTGATTCAATGTAGAGACATTAGAGAAACCTCTTATTCGAGTCATTTCTTGGACCAGTAGTTCTACTATTCTTTAATTAATGGTTTTAATCAGCTAAAGAAAGAGACACATGTTAAATTTGTACATAAATGTAAAATGTTAATGTTGCTGTGTGCTACTTAACACTATGCCAACAAAGTCAGGTTTAACGAAAAACTCTAAAGTAAGAACATCTAAAAGTGTGGAAAAGTTGTGTTTTCCATTGCATCAAACAGACTGTTTTCCTTGACTCCAGTCCACGCTCCCTCTGCGTCGCGTTGCTGGGTGTATCTATGGTGTGGGTGGGGCCTCCAGCGGTGCACAGCTGTAATCCTGCCCGTGCGATTAGACTCCAATCTGCTCTGCTTAAGCTCCAGTCCTCTGCTCTGTCTCTTCTCCTCTCTCACAGCAGCACAAATGTACCTTCAGTCAAGATCTTATCGTTTCAAATGGTCAGTGATCAGGTTAGGGCTTTTGAATGGAGAGGTCTACAGCCAATCCTGTCAGTAAAAGCATGTGTTTTGGAGCAGATGGAAGGGACTATTTTTATATGAAATAGCACTGATTAAAAATCTAATGTGCAGAACAGCACTTTGTTGTGATGTGACGTTTACGGTAATGTATCGAAAAGGGGCAGAAATCAGCGCCTCAGTTTACCGAAGTCATTGGACTTCTCTCGCTGAAAGCGTTCAGGATCGTGATGTTCAAACAAATACTACAAGCTGATGGGTTGAAGCGTCACAACAGCAGCGGAAATATCCGCTGTCCATTAAATCCAGTTGAGAGAAAAGTACCGACATCCTAACCTTGCACAGCAGGATGCACTCTCACCATACTGGTGAGTTCACAAATTCACGAGAATCCAGCTTAACATACTCTCACCGTAAGGTTCAAATTTGCCCAGCAGTGGGCGGAGCAATCGCAGAGCAGCATTGAGGTTTGTGCAGAAGGTGAAGCGCCCAAAAAAAAAAAAAAAAAAAAAAAAATAAACTATTAATCGTAGATAAATATTTCATACCTTACTTAATAATGGATGTTAAAAACACCCCTGCACTAAATGTGGAACAATATTTCTGATATCCTCCTTAGGGGACTTAAAAATAGAATGAAGCAGTGAACTTGATGAACCTGAGTTTGCCTAAATGCACTGTGGTGAACTCATCTAATCACAAAACTGATTAGAATTATTTTAGGCTCCTCCTGCTCCTCTCAGCGGACCGTGTCCTAAAGGGTTTAACTCTGTATAATGCTCCACGCGATTCTGCATTGCCATCCAAACTCACGCAACCCAAAAGTGAGGTCAGAGGTACATTGAGAGGTCAGAGTGCAGTCAGGCCACCCTGTATCTGCTCCTGTTGTAGTCCAGGTATAGATCCAAAGTAGCAAGGCTCATCCTCCTTACATCCAACAGCAGATACTGAACATGTTGAATGAATAAAGATTGTTTTGTAACTGGTGTAGAGTAATTGAAGGATCAGTCTGACGTGCCTTCACAAATGTGGATTATGTTGACATAAACTGTCCCAACTTGACGTATGACCAGGTTTCGTTTCTCTCTAGGTAACATAGGTTTCATCTTTTATTTGTGTTTAGACTGCAAAGTAACTTTCTGGTGCTCTACCGGCACCTAGGCATGAACTCCTTGAACAAAAATAATCTTAGAATTTTAGGAATCAGCAAATATTGACTACTAATATATAGTAAAAGCCATCAGATTTAAGTGTAGACCTTGTTGGAGTAATAGTTTAGGTCTTTGGACTCTCTGTAGCAGGTGTGTGCAAACCCCACCATCTGCTGCTTTCTCTCTCTCTTTTCCCTGTCTCTCACTCTCTCCCTCCATCCCTCTCCCTCCCTCCTCTCTGCCCCCCTCTCCCTCTCTCCATCTCTCTCCCACCCTCCTCCTTGTCTCCTCCCCTCCATCCTCCCTCGCTCTCACCCTCCCTCCCCTCTACTCCACACCACCGCTCTCTGTTTCTCTTTCTCCCTCTCTCTATCCCTCTCTCACAAACGTGCTCATTACAGACAGCTTGGGGCCCACATGCTGACTGTCTGTTTGGGGGCCCCTCCTCTCCATACCAGCTCTGTGCCGTGTCAGCACCTCTGCTCCTGTGCACTCCACTAAATAATCAGGGACCATATACTGATAGCACTACTGCCTGCTAGCATGGCGCTAACACAGAGCTGACAGCGGTTAGCTCACTCTGCCGGGGTCAGAGCACCGCGCTGGGAGCCTTTTCCACAATCTGCTCGGAGCTCTGGAGGTATAGTTAGCCACTTTGTTAGCATTTTGGAGAACAGTTTGGAAAGTCACCCTACATGTTGGTGGCTAGCTAATAGCTGTAAAGATATCAACTTTATGTGATTAAAGGTTCACTCTGTGACATTTCTAGTGGGGAGGTCCACCACGTCCTTATCTCCATGGAGATGTTATTAGTTTGCTTAGAAAGATCCACACTATAAAAATAAGCTGGCCTATCCTGCATTTATTCAATTACAGGTGTGTTTATTGCCTTGAAAACTGTGCATTTGTACTGTTGCCTCTCCATAGATCTGACCTGTAACATGGCACGTTAGCGTTACTTGCTTGTCCCTGTGATGTTAGATAAGACAAAGTGAAAGTAATCTCCTTGGAAACAAGCAGGTGGGGTTCCTCCTACAGAAAAACTACAACGACGACAGTAGGTCAGTTTGCAGAGCATGTGTCCCCTGATCCGGTTGGTGGTTCGACTCCTGCTCTCGACACAAACATCATTGGTTGAGCGGCCAGATCCACTGACCCACAGGTTGGCAGTGCTATCTCAACTCCCACAGATGTCTTTGTACCCTTGGGCAAGACACTTAACCCATCTTGCCCCGGGGTCTGCGGACACTGGTGTGTGTGTGTGAATGGTTGAGTGGTTCCTTGATGTAAAGAGCTTTGAGCGCCTTGAAGGTGGAACAGTGCAATATAAAAATGTGACCATTTACCATTTACAAAAAGCACCGTTAAGAACTTGTATTTATTTATTGTCAACTTAAATGTTTGTTTGGCAAAGAAATATGATTGTCTTTGTGAGATATTGAATTATTAACTTATTCCACTTGCCACAGTAGGAGTCTGTCCTTTCATATTCTAGCATCACATATTTTATTCAATTTGTGGTGCACGCATTTAACACTGAGAGTAGTTCAAAATCACAATCCCGGCACCTCAGAGAAGTTCTTTTTATTCCTTTTAATGTGAGTAAAAATAGAATGTAATCTGCCTCAGCTTCTATAAATAGAGCGCAGCAGAAATGGACAGGCACATTAGAGCTTTTAGTCACCCCTTTTAACACTGGCAGATGAAGAGGGGGCCTTTAATGACACACTGTCATCATGATGTCATGAGAGCAGGCCCTTCTGTGTCAACTGCATGTTACGACTGCTCCATTATAGAAAATATAATCACAGTCATTTTGGTCATAATTGAAATCACGATTATTCAAGCTATTATTTGCTTAAATATTTTTTTTTTTTCAAATAACCTGTATAAATGTCTCCATAAGCTATTAGATCTATAGAATAAGAAAAAAACTGTTATTTTGATAATTTAAAAAAAGTGGGGGGCTTTCATTAAAACAGGTTAAAATTAAGGATGGGCAGTGATATGCCAAACAATTCATAACAATTTTCTTAAAGCCAGATCACGATTAATTTTTTTTTGTATTTAAAAGTTAACTAAATCTGTCTCTGTTTCTGAAAGACGACTCTTCACCAGTGGTGGAAAAACTACTCAATTTTGTTACTTCAGTAAAAGTACAGATACCAGGGCAAAAAAATACTCATGTAAAAGTATCACATGAAAAAATCAACTTCAAGTAAGTAAAAGTATTAAAGTTCCCCTTTAAAAATGTACTGAAAGAATAAAAAGAACAAGTATTTCACACAGATTCTGAGTTCTAATGAAGCTTCAAATGTAGTAATAAATGTAGTTTGACAAAGGTCTGTGCTGAATTTTGTTCAACAGAAACAGTTGAATCAATTGTTTTTTCTGTCTGTTTTTATCTGTATTTTTTTCTGCTCATATTATGAACATGTTAAAAATAAACCTCAACTTTTTCAGCACATCTCAAACAATAATAAAAAATACTTTCACTTTTCAGTCTCGTTCAAAAATATAGTGTACGTTACGTTACTACTTTTACTTCATTACATTCCACCACTGCTCTTCACTGAGGTTGGTTATATCCAGCTGTCGCTCACTCAACAGGACCAATAGGAGAAGTGGGTCGGGAAAGTGTTTTTGACTATAGAGCTGCATTCACACTATGCCAATTTTAGCAAAATAGCACATCGACACAGGGATGAGATCACAATTAGATTTTTATCGCCATATCACCCAGGCCTACTTAAAATGATAGCGATATTTGCGCTGTGGCACATTTAAACCTCTTTGAATAGCCATAATGACAAAGTGATAGACGCACTGATACTGCCTTTCCACCACCTGCATGATAAAACTGTGTGTGCCGTTAAGAATTATTGTTGTAATTAATGAACCATTACCTCTCGATTACTCAGTTTGTGTGATCTCCAGACGTAATAATCGTAAATAAACTTTGATTAATTGCACAGCCCTACCGTACTTCATGTGTTTTGGTTTAGCTACTTATGTCACCCATTGTTTGAACTAGTTCTGTTTTTCATTTTATAAGATAGTGAAAATCAGGTACGGTACGTTTAAGGAACATGCTTTTTTACTGTGAGCGAGGTTGCCTCTCCACAGATCTGACTTAATTTAAATACTTAATTTTCCATATCTTCAAAACAACAAAGTGTATATTGTCTGGTCTTTCTTAAACATATGCCTGAGTTTTAGGTTCATTACACTGACTCAGAGCTGACTCGAGCTGTTCACTAGGCTGATGCTGAGGTGTTGATGGATGGTCTACGTAGAGTCAGTGTGATGTGAGTGAGATGTGAACGTGATCTGACAGCTCTCACATGTTCACTATCTGCTCTGGGACTGAGGTGTGAAGACAGGGACATGAGCTTATGCACTCACCACATCCAGATACCAGATTTTTGCCCATGTATGTAAAAAAGTGTTACCCCAGTACAGATTAAGGTTGTCAAAAGTAATGAAAATCTGATACTAATCCATACTAAAACTAGATACTCATTTGAGCAAGTATTGATACTAAAAAAGTCACATTCACAGGACAGAAATGAACCTTTCCTGAATAACTTTAGAATGATCTTGAGCTGTATCAGTAGAAGACCACATAGATTAAATCTACCTACCTGAAATTTTAGTATTGTGACAACACTATATTAGGTACTGGTGTCTGGTGACTGTGCAATAGAATGTCTTAATTTTTATTTATTTATATAATTATATGTTATTTTTTCAAGTAAAGATAGTATGATATCAGTTATGACATAGATAATAATAATAATAATATTAATAATAATAATTAACACAAGATCAAAAATCCAAACTCACACACTAACAGAGAAGTGGATAACTGTCTGTCGAAAATGTACGTAAATGAGTTTTACAGCAGCACAATAAAAAAGCAGGGGGCACTATATAACTTGTAGTGTTTTCACAATACTAAAATTTCAATCTTGATTTCGATACTAAGGAATACGTTCCATACTCGAGACAAATTTCAATACCACAATGATAGTATAAAAATGCTCCCCTTTAGACAGTAGAACATAATTTTCAACACAAAATAATAGTTATTTGTTTATGTTATCATGTGATCATCCTATCCCTGTTATCCCTGTATTTTTTAAAGTATCGATACTTATTTAAAAGAGTATCTAGTTTCAATACTAGTTTAAGTATCTATTAGTATCTTTGACAACCCCTTTTGCTTGAAGAAATTGGTGTTAATAAATACTTTCTTCGCAATACAACTTCACTGAAGACACAATTTCCAATATCCCAGTAAAACTTACTGTGAATGTAGGGTCTTTATATGGTGAGGAAAAACACGGATTACATCACATGCTTCTCAGAATGAATACAAGAGGTGTATTTGTGATAATCTTAATCTCATGGAATATGGTCTCACTGTATGAACCTATGTTTTTTTACTTTACTATGTTGTGAGGAGGGTCACTGCAATATAGAAACAAGGATGTAGGAATAACAGAAATGCCTTATAATCATTTCCTTCATTTGTCAAAATTGCATATTATGTAAGTTATATTTTTAGACAATCCTAAGATATTGTCAGTAATGTTATGATGATGACCAAACAGTACTGAAATGTGCTTTGTACAAAATAAGGAAAAAGAGTCTAAAATAGTCCAAAGCCCCTGTGATACCAGCCTGATGCGTCTAAATGTAGAAGTACTATTTTTAACCTCTCTCTCTCTGCATGTATCCTGCAGCGGTCGCCATGACGACAGACGAGGCGGAGAGCCAACAGAAGAAGCCCCGGCAGCAGCAGGAGGAGGGGGGGCAGGAGGAGCACCCGCCCTCCCCAGACCACGAGCACCTCCTCCGGGCCCGCAACAGGCACTCAGCGGGACGCGGGCTCTCCAGGCTCTTCTCCTCCTTCCTCAAGAGGCGCTCCCAGTGCGAGGGCGCCCCACCCGACAAGGACGACAAGGACCATGAGGAGGCCAAGGCACCCATCGCCGACCCGGAGCCCGAGCTGAGGGCCGAGGGAGAGGCGGCCCCTGACCAGCACTCGGTGAGCAGTGCCGAGGCAGAGGTACTGTCAGTGTGGCCCCCAGGGACCGGCTGGAGGCCCAGGTCCACTGGAGTCAGAGTGGACCTGTTACATAATGTCTCTTTAAGTTTACATGGTACTGCTTCTGAGTAGTTAATATACACAAAAGCTGGCACAGCCCAACTTATATATCAGCCGGTCGATATAATATAGGCAATTAGACATTTAGTAGAAATGGGCCAAAATGATACAGTTTTTGTCTGTAATACACCTGGAAATGTTGAGCTTTTAGCATTTCTCAGACAGAATGAGCACAGGATTAACATAACATTAACATAATACTTATGGATACAATACTAAGATTGCGGGTAACAGCTACTACATGGAGCTTTAATAACAACATGTATGGAATCACATGTCATATGTCTAATTTTTACATATGTAAAATCATAAAAAATAAATACATCTGACAATAATACAATTCTAAGACCTAAACGTGTTTCATGTATAGCTTATTTTAGCAGATAAGTCACTGTGAATACAGTGACTTATCTGTGTATGAGTTATCAAGATTTCCAGTTCTGTTAAATAAATGACTTTAGTCATGTCAAATGTTGTTTTAGTATCAGCATCAGATCACTGTGCACTGTCTGTCTAATTATAAAATATTTGATGGATTTCAAACCTGGATGAAAGATCTGTGAGCGTTTGACTGAGAGATCAAATCCAAAATTCAAAAGTATAAAAGCATCATTTTATTACAAAAAGAGATACACATATTTTTGTAACAGAAATGGTCATAAAACTAATAATAACAACAACAATAATAACTTTAGCAAAAAGTCTCTTGACTATCTTTAGTCAATTTATCAGTTTTAGCTTCTTGCTATATGCAACATTTTAAGGACATTTCCCAAACTCAGAAGATATAATATTTAGTTTAACATTATCCCTATGGCAACGGTCCTGATTATTCAACATTCTGAAACCCATGGACTGAAATGCTGTCTATTCTCTAGTCTTCTTTTATATGTAAAATAGGTTACATGTTATGGCCTATCTTTTTCTCAACAGAATTATATAGCAGTTACATGCTCTTGCACACTTGCATTCTTTAGATTTTTGTCAATTTTTTTTATTTTTAGTTCTATTTCTTTGTTTAAATTGAACTCTCTTTGCTTTTTAGGCTGATCTGGTGGAGAAGAAAGACGGAGAGGAGCAGAAGGAGGGCGAGGAAAAGGCAGAGGTAAAGGAGAAAGACCCGGAGGGGGAGGAGGGACCCAAGGCTGCGGCGGAGGAGACCAAGGAGACGAAGGAAGGAGACGAGGAGAAAAAAGAGGACGTGGCCGCTCCAGACGAGGAAGCTCAGAAGGAGGGCGAGGAGAAGAGCCCAGAGGAGGACACCAAAGCTCCCAAAGCCCCACGCAGACCCAGGAACATGGAGATCACCGTCACCCTACTGGACGACACCACCTACGAGCTCGAGCTGGAGGTCAGAACTAGAGCTGTGGGCCTTTAGTCATTTAGTCGCTTAATCGGTCGATGGTGTCTTAGACTAATCATTTTGTTTAGATTATAAGAATTTATCTGGGACAACAGCAGAAAGAAGAATTGAGTGAGAGAGTTAGCTGAAGATGTGGTATTTTTTGTATTTATAGGCAAAAAGGCAGATTAAATTCACAGTATTCACAAGTTTAATCTGTCTTTATATAAATACATTGTTTCCTAGTACTTTTTCCTGTTGTTTTCGCATGTGAGTGCAGTTTGGATCAGATACACAGAGATACGTACGTTTTGAGAGCTTTTGCCACGCCCCCTTTCTGGTCGACTAATCGATCAGCAGGACATGTCTTTAGTCAACCAAGAATTTCTTTAGCCGGCTAGATACGTACGTTTGAGAGCTTTTGCCCCGCCCCCTTTCTGGTCGACTAATCGATCAGCAGGACATGTCTTTAGTCAACCAAGAATTTCTTTAGCCGGCTACAGGCCTAGCCAGAACCATTTTAACAAAGGGCATGTCAAATTGTAAAAACACAGCTGGAGAAGCTGTTTAAGTCACACAGTTTCATAATAATATAGTAATATTTATGTGAAAGTACTGTTCAGGCACTAGACCAGATTCTTACTGTCTTAAAAATATGGAAAACAGAACTAGTTCATTTTAAACGGTTTGCAGTGGTCCAAGCCCTTTTCACAATTCTCAGAGACCAGTGCGGAGTTTTGCTGTGACAGTAAAGCTAACAACTAGAATGTTAATGCACACTTCCTGATTATTGGAAAATAAAACACATTATAATTAGATGAAAACAGTGCACAGCAGACATATTTTGATCTTGCCCCACATCTTGCAGTTTTTGCTCAAATACATGGGAAAAAAACTGGTACAGGGCCTTTGAGTACATTTTTGGCTATTTTACTCTTGTGGGTGAATCAAGCAGAGTCAAATTTGATGGCAAATACAGTAGCAGTTCAGTTCAGGCCATTCTGATTTAGAGGAAATAAAATCCGCTCTTGAAGAATTATGTCATAGCAATGAATGGCTTTAATTCACAGCTGATTTACAGTGGTGACAGAAAGTGCGTACCAGTCATATAGTGTAACGTGCTCCTACAGAGGAGCTGAGCCCAGCAGTATTGAGCTGTCAGTCATGTGTCAGTCATGTGTCAGCCTACACATAGACCTGATCAGACTGAGAACTGTTCTGTCACTCAACATATGCAGCAGATCCAGGCTCAAATATGGAGGGTGATGGGTCAAATGCAGTTTTACAATTAGAGCTGAAAGGCAAGAAAAACGTCCACACAGCAATATTAGCTCCCATTTAGGACTGTCACGATGATTACTATATCGACTTATTGTTCAATAGATGAAAGTTGGAACAGTATATTCATGGGGCTTAATATTTATCATGTGTACATTTTCTTTGCAATAGTAGGGAGATTTTTGCCATTTTTATGTAATGAAAGTAAGATTTGAGCTGTAGAGGGTTGAATAAGTCACTTCTATTGCTAATTAGTTCTGTTTACTCATTCTGTTATTTATTTGTTGCAGCTGATGCCTTTTAATGATAGAGTACATTTAAAAAGTAGTTTACTGGGATTATCTTACTTTATTGTTATTGTGTCAGTGGCATAAAGTAGTTTCAGTATTATCGTTTATTGCAATATTTCTTTGTAGCAATATAACGTGCTTCAGAATTAGTTACTGTGACAGGCCTACTGAGTGTCCGTGTCTGATGAAGGGCTGATACCTGAAATGTACACAATAATAAATAAGAAATGGGAGCTGTGCAGACTTTTTTCTTGTTTTATAGTTCAGCTTTTTGATGGATGGATTCTGGATGTGCGCGTCTTCCTCTTAAACTATTGTGACAGTTAAGGCTGGACATTTTTTGTTTTAATCCAGAAAAAGGCATCATTCAACAATGGCCAGGGAATATAAAACCCACTCAAATACAAAATACAATTGTTCCAAAATGTGCACATTAGCAAGATAAACTTCATCTGCTTCTTTCTCAAATAAACATGACACACTCAAAGAATGTAGTGGTTTCTTCTGAAAGAGCTATTTTCAACCCTCAAAATGATGCCTCAAGTGTCTCACACACGTGGACTGTGCTGTAGTGACTCATTACAAACAGGCTCAGTAGTGATCCTTCTTTAGCCCAGAGAAAAGTGTGACCACGGCATCACTCACTGGTTCTGTGCAGCTGGTACTCTTCTCCTCCTATCTTTTCACCTCCTCCTTCTCCTCGTCCCCCCTCTCTCTCCCCTTCTCATCTTCCTCGCTTCTCTTCTTTTCCTCCACCTACTCCTCCTCCTCGTTTGTCTCCTCTCTCCCCTGTTCTGTAGTGACTCATTACAAACAGACTGGTTTTCTGCAACTCTCTCATCTCGTCATCATCCTCCCCTCCTCCCTCTCTCTCTCTCTCCCTCTTTCGCTCTTCTCTTCTTCCTTTTCTCTCCCCTCTTTTTCTCTTACCCTCCTGCACCTCCTCTCTCCACTCCTCTTCTTCACCCTTTTCTCCTTCTCTCTCGAATCCTCCTCTCTTCCATCCTCGTCTCTCCCCACGTCCCCTTCTCTTCTCCCTCTCTCCTCTTCTCCCCCTCCTCTCTCTTCTCCTTCGCCTTCTCCTCCTGCTCCCTCTCTCTTTCCCCTCCTCCTCATTTCTCTCTCCTCTATCTCCTCTTCCTCTCTTCCCTTCTCTTTCTCTTCTTCTCGTCTCCACCTCTCTGACTCACTGCTCCATCAGGCTCTTATCACTTTGCCGTGTGTGTTCTAGCTAATATGATGAGCTAATGTTGGAACACAGAGGCTGTCAAACATCTGATTACAGTTTGTGACCAACATTATGATTATGACGAGGTTTGCAATCATATTTTTGGAAACACTTTCAAATAGATTAAAATTATAAGGAAATTAATAAACACAACTTACAAGTTTACAAACATTTTATGCATTTATTAATATTTGAATTTAACAACATCTGAAATTTTTCACCCATCATCAGTGCTAAAAATCTTATAGACCTTTCCGAACGCCAGATTTCCATTGGTACCACTCCATACGTGAATCACAACAGTTTGAAAGTAAATATTAGTTTTATTTCATCATCCTGCAGACATTGGTGAACTTTAGAAACTGGAGCTGGAAGTCAGATGTTATTACTTGTTGCCAAATATAACTATAAACAACAACCATTTGTCTGTGTGTTCTACAAATGTCATAATTCATGTTTTTTAAATTCTTGTGCTCTATCTGTGGGTATAGAAACATGCGAAAGGTCAGGACCTGTTTGACAAAGTGTGTGACCACCTGAACCTGCTGGAGAAGGACTACTACGGCCTGGCCATCTGGGACACGCCCACTCTCAAGGTGAGCCACACCCCCCCTCCTCCAGACCTCACCTTTCCCCCTCTCTCACTCTGCCCTTTAGTCCTCATACTAATATAGAATAAAATTATAATAATAAATAAATTCTTAAAAAAAACTCAATTACCCAGTACAACAACAAGCATGTTTTGCCTTTATTAAAACACTATATTGTGTCTATAATATAGAATTATTTTGCTCTAAATACTTGAGTTGTCCTCCTCAGACGTGGATGGACATGACCAAGGAGATCCGGAGGCAGGTGCGAGGAGCCAACTACAACTTCACCTTCAATGTCAAGTTCTACCCCCCTGACCCTGCCCAGCTGTCAGAGGACATCACCAGGTAGTACAAGTTTTATTAACATGTATTTATACTGTCAGAGGACATCATCAGGTACTACATGTCCTATTAACATGTACTAATACTGTCAGAGGACATCCCCAGGCACTACAAGTACTATTAAAATGTACTTACACTATCAGAGGATATCCCCAGAAACTCAAGAAGCCTCTTGGATTAGTGGCATAACATCTTCTTTCTAAAACTTTTGTCCAGTTGACAGAATTGAATTCTCTTTTGCTGCCTTGTAACATAAGTTCTACCAAGGTATACTAATCCTGTCAAAGAACTTCACCAGGTAACATACAGGTACTACCAAAATGTATTGATAGTATTAGAGAACAACATCAGGTAACACACGTACTACCAAAATGT
The DNA here is from genome assembly GCA_000787095.1 of Periophthalmodon schlosseri. Classification (NCBI taxonomy): domain Eukaryota; kingdom Metazoa; phylum Chordata; class Actinopteri; order Gobiiformes; family Gobiidae; genus Periophthalmodon; species Periophthalmodon schlosseri. The sequence goes on from KN470219.1 coordinate 71,642, forward strand.
ACTTATCCTATCAGAGACCATCACTGGATACTACAAGTACTTTTAAAATGTACTTTTACTGTCAAAGGACATCACCAGATACTATATGTACTACCAACATGTACCTTTACTATCAGAGGGAATTACCAACTCAACTAAACTTTATTTCTAGAGCACAGTCAGCCAAAGTGTTGTACACAAATTAAACAGAACACATAACAAAGAGTGACAAAAGGTAAACAGTCAACCCTCAAACTGACTTAAAAGCCAAGGAGCCAAGTGAGTCTTAAAGTAGGACTTAAAAACAGGGAGTGAGTCGGACAGCCTGACGTGCAGAGGGAGCTGATTCCACAGCCTTGGAGCAGCCGCTGCAAGTGCACCATCCCCTCTTTGTTTTCTCCTGGTCTTGGGGACCTGGAGACATGGAGCCTGATCTGCTGACCTGAGGGCACGAGAGGGGTGTGAGGAACATGCAGGTTTGGCAGGTACTGAGTGCCAGGCCATTTAAAAGCAAATAAAAGAATACCAGATAACACAAGTACTATTAAATGTACTTATACTATCAAAGGGTATTGCCAGATAACATATATATACTGCTAAAATGTACTTATACTAACAGAGCACATCTCCAGATACTACATGGAGTACCAAAATGCACTTATACTAATCCATGGACATCACCAGATAATACTTGTACTACCAAGAATTACTTATCCTATCAGTGGACTTCACCAGGTAACATATACTACCAAAATGTACTTATACCATCAAAAGACATCACTATATAATACATGTACTACCAAAATGTACCTATATAAAATGTCCCATAAATACTACCAGAATATCGGCCTACATACACTATCAGAAGACATCGCCAGATACAGTTATACTATGGTAACACCTTACACATAATGTCTGTGATACATATTTCATCCACAGTATAAGCCGTTCCTCTGGTTCATACACAGCCCACTCACAAGGCTCATACAGTCTCTGTATCAAATATTCATGCTAGTGTGGTGTAGTACATGACATATATTCTGTCTATGTGGGTCACTGAAGTATTTTTGGAACATGTCAAAATGAAATGCTTTAAATCATGTTTCCACACTTAATAAACAGTATGAACTATGATGTAATTGTTTGTCGAATACAATGTAAAAAGTTCTGATACAAAAGCCCACACAATACTATTTCAAACTGACTTGTTAGATTGAAATTAATGTGCAAAAACAACGATTTAGCTGTTTTATGTACAAATAAACATGTGGATCTCAAGGTACTACAAGTATTATTAAAATGGACTGTCAGAGGACATCACCAGATACTACATTTACTACCAAAATGTACTTTCACTATCAGAGAACATCACCAGGTAACACATGTACTATTAAAATGTACTTATATCATCAGATGACTTTGCCAGATAACAAATGTACTAACTTAATGTACTGTACTTAATGTAAGTAAATACATATCAAATTTTGCATACACTATCAGAAGACATCTCCAGGTAACTTATGTACTACCAAAATGTACTTTTACTATCAGAGGACATCACCAGGTAACACATGCACTACCGAAATGTACTTAATACTCTCTGAGGACATCTCTGCTCTCTGCTCCTCTGTCACTATGGTCGCCTTACCAATCAAAATTCTTCTATTATCTGTGTGATTGGACTGCAACAAATGTAGCTTCAATCACCTCAGTGACTAAAAGATTGAAAAATTGTCTAAAAAATCCTTCTCTCATTATTGTGGCATTTAGCAAATAGAAATATTTTTTGTAATCCTAATTGCCCTAAAACAGGAAAATATTTTTTTAATCCTAATTGCCCTAAAACAGGAAAAGTTTAGCCTGATTTCATGTCTGTGTCTTTTATATACTGTATGTAAACTTCTGGTTTCAACTGTAATTGCACCTAGAAGGGCACCAGCTTTTTCAGTTCCGATACTGATTTTGATATTATAGCTTTGAGTATCTGCTGACAGCCAATATCAACTGATACTAGTGTAGACACCAAAAAATGCATTTAATTCCCTTAAATAAAAATAAAATAAGACAAAACTGGTACAAATGTGTTATTTAGCTGTTATTTATCTCTAAAGTAACAACAGAACAACTTGTAAATAAAAGTTCAAACATTATGAGACTTTCTTGACCGACTCCGACCAGTAAATAGTCCGATTTATATGTCCAACCGGGATATCGGCGGAACCGATATTTGGAAGCCAATATTTGATCCAGCAAATTTTTCAGTATCTGCGCCGATATCAGTATTGGATGAGTGCATCCCTAATTGTTAAACATATTTATTCAGTGGTCTGAACAAGGCCATGATCATCAAGGGTTTAAATGGAGAGGTTGAGAAAATAGGAGGTTCATTTAATGAGCAGTGAGAAGTGGATAGAATACTTCCAAACCCATGTTCACTTTTTAAAGAAGATATATTATGCTTTTTTCAGTATTTATTATTAAACTATTACAATGTAAATCACAATTAATCATTTTGTTCATTGTAAACTGCATTCAGACCAGACAAAATTTCTGCGTCAAAGGCACTTGTTTTACATGCATGTCTATGTAGACATACGTCTAGGCTAGTCCTGCGCTTCCGTGGTGCTTTTAACCGCTTGACGTAGCACGTTTGAGCACTCACACCCCAGGAGTCAAACACCAGAGTACTTTTGGCAGCATTCGCAATGCCTCAATGTGTTTCAGGCATCTGTCCTCAAATGCAAAGGTGCTCAACTAGAGGCTTTTAGTACAATTTTTAAACCGCAGTCTGAACCTAGGAGAAGTATTTCCAGCAGCCAGCAGTGGTTCTATTTCACCTCTCCTGCCAGAGGGCGGCGCTCAAAGCACTGAAGGATTCATCTGTATTAAATAATATTGGCCCTTAGAATGTTGTGATGTTATCTGAAACACAGCAATAAACTGATAAAAAGCTCATTAAAGATGATTTTACATAACACATCCCATTTAACATGTATGAGTCCTATCTTATGTTTTATCTTAGGTACTACCTGTGCCTCCAGCTGCGTAAGGACATCCTGGCTGGCCGTCTCCCCTGCTCCTTCGTCACCCTGGCTCTGCTGGGCTCGTACGCCCTGCAGTCAGAGCTGGGTGAGTATGACCCTGAGGTACACCTGCCAGACTACGCCAAGAGCCTGAAGATCGCCCAGGGACAGACGCCCGAGCTGGAGGAGAAGATGATGGAGCTACACCGCACATACAGGTCAAGCACTGGGCAAATGTGTGACAAATACAGATGGAGGGCAGGGCTTCAGAGCAGGGAGGGTAACAGCAGTATTTTGGGTTGGCTCAGTAGTCACACAGGCAGGTGGTGGTTAAAGGACGGGCTTGTTTAGAGGACACACAGACAGAATATTGTTACAGCTATGCAATAATTGGCTTAAAGGTATGTAGCCTCTGCTCTTACAATTAAAGAAAGGTGTTACAATCACAACTGAACCTGGGTTGCCAGTGCTTTAACCTGCAGATAGAGACACATACTCATTTTTCTTATTCTCAGCATATGGAAAGTGTATACAGAGGCTGCACTAGCACTGATAAATGCTTGGCTGCAGATGCTGGGGTTTAGGTAGTGATGACTCAGATCAGAGAGTCCTTTTAGGTTTAAACCAACTGGATTTCAGCATTGAAACTGGCAACCCAAATCAGACACTCATGTAAGGGTCCTCTGCAGTTTTGAGTACTTTATGCTGAGACAAATCTATGAATATGTTTGTCCTCCTTTGGGTTATTACTGTAATAATGTGTGTGTTTGTGACAGGGCGATGAGCCCAGCCCAGGCAGACCTCATGTTCCTGGAGAATGCCAAGAAGCTGTCCATGTACGGAGTGGACCTGCACCAGGCCAAGGTGAGACCAGAATACACTTTTCTGGTTACCTGCTTGTCTCCTTGGAGATGTTCCACAGCACATTCCACAGTATGGCATTAAACTTGCATGTTTTGCATTTATTTATTCAAATTACCTTGAAAAATGTGCATTCTTAGTGTGGGTGTGGTTGCCTCGCCACAGATCAGACTTGTAGCTACAAGGTCCTGTAGCCAGGACCTTGTAGCTAGGTCCATGTTTATGCCATACTGAGACATCCCAGGCAAAGCACTATGCCTGGAATGTCTCAGGCATAGTGTCAATGAAGAAAATTCTTTGAGAATTTTACTTCCAGAACCATGAGTCAAGGCCCACTGTTGAGCTGTACAGAACAGGGCAATATGTAACCAAACATATTATGGCAGTATCAGCTGCCATGGCATCTACAATGTTCAACTAATTTAAGACAGCAAGATTAATTGCAATCAAAACGAACGTTTAAAATGTTGGAAAAAAAATCCTATTATTAAAACATAAATTGCAAATCTAATCACAATGCTTGGCAGAAAAAACACAATGTGATATTTTTCCCAAATCGTTCTGCCTTAAACAAAGTTATTTGAGTATATACATATTTTTTCACATATCTGAGTCCTTATCTAGTTGTGTATCAGATCAGGCCTGGTAGCAACTGTGTAGGGGCAGCTCTTTGATAATACTGTGCGTCACTCCTGCTGTCACTCATGTCCCACGGCTTAAACCAGGAAAAGCATGTGACCCCACCAAAACAGGTCAATCTGCAGTGAAAGGAATTAGACAGATGTGGTCTGTGCAACACTGCCCCCTGCTGGAGCATGTGTGAAAGTGCACATCAGATACCAGATGACATACTTACATACTTATACGTATAAATATATAGTATATGGCATATACTAATTATATATTTATATAAGTTACAGAAAATGTCTCTTAATCTACAGTTTAACAAGGTCCATGTGCTTTTAATTTGAGAGCGATGCACTTAGGCCAGTGTAGTTTTATGTGGTCTCAGCGCTGTAAACAGGGAGTCTCAGAGTGACTTCTGCCACACTCTGGAGCGCGCTAAGTGCGGTGTGAAAGCAGCTGTCCCACCTTCACCACATACTCCTCAGATTTCCCCAAAAGAGGCTGGTATCACACATTGAGACAAAGGATCTATAAATCTATATATAGGTCTTTGTCACGTAGCTAACAGCAGAGTCTGTAGTGAAACGTGTTGTGTATGTTGTGTAGGACCTGGATGGGGTGGACATCATGCTGGGCGTCTGCTCCTCAGGCCTCATGGTCTACAAAGACAAGCTGAGGATCAACCGCTTTCCCTGGCCCAAAGTGCTCAAGGTGTCCTACAAGAGGAGCAGCTTCTTCATCAAAGTCAGACCCTCTGAGGTACAGGCACTTTGAGTTGTGTTTTTATATTTTTTAATT